>JAUYWG010000018.1:1969617-1987024 GCA_034779775.1 Enteromius afrohamiltoni | reverse complement strand
AAGCCTTTTAATTTACGGGACACTGAAAATATCCTCATAAACACCTTCATATTGTAATACCTGTCATACCCATGTCATTACACAGTCTGATCAGATTAGCTGGATTCAGATCAAATGTGACACAGCTCTGTGCTTCAGTCGATTTATGTCTCAGCATCGATTACTTTATTCATTAATAATGCAGTAGAGAATAACACTAGCAGCTCATGGGTTTGAGTCCAGGTGAATGCACCCAGGTGAATTGTAGTTTTTTTGTTGTCAATAAGTGTCTAAACAATACAGAGACAATATGGTACAGTAAGTTCACATTATACTGTAAAACCACAAGAAAACTTATCATATTATACACATTCTTGCTTTGATTAAACAAAAATCATCATCAACTGATCAATTTGGCAAGTATTATATTATATACACTTTTATTTATTTAAAAAGAGGTTAGGAATAACTGCAGCTCTCACGGGATGGGTTTTGGTTGTTGTAGTTGCTCTGAGTCCACATGTGTTGTGCCTGTAGTAAGCACCTGTCTCCAGTAAAGCTGTTACCTGGGTACGGGTGGATGCCGTTGGTGTAGATGGGTTCAGAGGCAGGCTGTCCGTTGGTTTGTGGAGGCAGAGCGCTGAAGCCGTTGACCCCGATCGGAGCAGCGATGCTGGGCACAGCGGTGCCGCCGATGCCGGGGGGAGTGCTGGTGCCTGGAGCAAACAAAACAAACTATATACACAGTCTGTGCAAACTGATCACTACTGATGTTATTAGTATTCAAAACAACACAGTTACTGCCCTCCTGTTATCTGTGATAAGTGTACAGCACACAATAATCCACATACCTTCTGTACTTTCTGCTTTACAGGCAGTTTTAGTGCAGTCAAACAATTACGCATCCACAACGAAAGTTTTCATTTGCATAACATATATGTGTGTACTGTGTATATGTATTATTATGCATATATGAATACACACACGCATGCATATGTTTATGAAAAATATGTTATGCTTATATATTACATATAATTATATATAAAACATAATAATATAAATATATAATGTATATACGGGTAAATATTTTCACGATATATACTGAAAGTGTGTGTATTGATATATACATAAACAGTACACATATAGGCTAACAAAAAATTATTATTTTAGATGCAATTAATCACAATTAATTGTTTGACAGCACTAATAATTGTATTTAGACTATATATTATTTCAGTTCTTTACACCAGATGTATAGCTTGTATAGTTATATGTGATTGCACTGTAAACACCACTCTAATTTTAATTCATAATATATACGTTTGTTGAAGCCATGTGCATTAATTCAACCTATTTTTAAAAGAATCATGTTTAACAGTCGAAAAGCAACAACTTTGAATCATTTGAATTGAACAATGTATCACTACTAACGCCATTAGTATGTAAAAACGGTAACACTTTACAACAAGGTTCACTAGTTAACATTAGTTAAAACAAACTAACAATACTTCTGTAGCATTTATTAATCTTAGTTCATGTTCATTTAAAAATTTACTAACACATTATTAATTTGTTGGTTTTTACGGTAACACTTTACAATAAGGTGCCATTTGTTAACATGAGAGCCTACATGAACTAACAATGAAAGACAATTAACATTAACAAAGATTAATAAATAAGAGTTTAATAAACGCAATGTTAGTTAATACATGAACAAATCTTAAATCACACCTAACTGTAAAGTGTTACCGTAAAAACTTTAAACACAGGTAATAGTAGTTATTTCCCCTCGTTAAAGTTAAGTCTTGCATTTTTGTCTTTCTGTCTGGTTTTTAAATCCTTTTTTTTGCTAATGTTGTGATTCACCTCGAATATGTTTGTTTTGGTTCACGGTTTCGAAGACTTTTATGTAAATAGTGAATAGAAAACGCATTACAGAAAAGCGAAAAGCGTCTGATTGGCTCCTGGTTTATCGTCCAGAAGCAGGTTTGTCCGCAGCAGGCTGAGTCTCAGCTTTAATAATTGTTTCCTGGTGTCTCGGTCCCAGGTGTGTCTCTCCTCTGCCCTTCTGACACTGATCACTCAACTTCCTTCGGCTTTCTTCCAAGGGCATTTCAGAGGTGCCAGATTAAAGCTGACGGGCAACAAGAGTGTGTGTCCACATCACGGATTATCAAAGCGGGAAACTGACAGACGAGAGCGAGAGGAAGAACTTTAATTAATTCCTCGTGACCCTTCCTCCGAGGTGTCACCGGGCTTTTGTAGCTGGATGCTTAAAGTCACGCAGAAGCACATCAGAAGTATGTGTGTGTGTGTGCGTGTGTGTGTGTGTGTGTGTGACAGGGGTCAAACGGGGGTCTGGGATTATCCATCACAAATCTTCACGTCTGTATTCTTTAGTCAAGGACTCTCTGGTCAAAGGCAAACGGATCATTTCCCATCACACCTCGTGTCTTACTGAGCAGAAAACACACTCGACATACACAGCATCCTACCAGCAATCAAAACTTAATTCAGTTTGATATGATGTTTATCTTTTTTGTTCACAAAGGATGCATTAATTTAATTCAAAATGCTGTGAAATATTATTATAATGTAAAACATTATATGTGTTTAATTGTAATTTATTTCTGTGATCAAAGTTGAATTTTCAGTATCATTCATGCCTGCTTTCCTTTTTTACATCTCACACACACACACACACACACACACACACACACAAAGTCTGGTGAGAGAATAAAGTCAATAGTTGTGTAACTATTTTATTCACTTAAACATCAGATGAAGTAATTATGTGCGTTTGGTCGCTGCTGTGTGAACGTGGCTCTACACTTGTTGCTCTAAGGAATCAGATTGAGTGTGTGTGTGTGTGTGTGTGTGTGTACCTGAAGACGGTGTCATGGGTGCAGGCACCAGGCCGTTGACGTTGAAAGCTGCTATCTGCTGCATCTGAGCGGCGGCGATGGCTGCCATGGGGTTGAGATACGAGCCCTGCGTCGCTGCCATGATCGCTGCCTGCTGCTGCTGCTGCAGGATCTGCTGTGTATACACACACACACACACACACACGCATACACACACAGGAAACATAGGATTCACATCATATGACCCCTTTAATATCTGGTAATGGGGTCAGACAATTTATTATAGAAACAATAAATGAATTCAATGGGAAAACACTGGTGTTTTTTACCCTACTGACAGACAATATTTCTTTGCTTTAAGTTTAAACTGAAATCTTCAGAAAGCAAGACTGAACGTCTTAAGGAATGCAGTTTCCCTGAAAAAATGAAGAAAAGCTCCTCATGTTTTTCACTTATTATTTCATATCCTGAAAGTAGAGATAATGAAGAAATCATTTTTGAATCATCATGTTTAAATCTTTCTGGATTCAAATTTTCCCGTCTATGAATTTTTCTGAATTCCATTTTCTTTCTGCTGAACTCTTTTTGGGATTCCATTTTCTTAAATGTTTTCTAGATTTCATTTTAAAACTACATTTTACTTATCGAAAGGCCTGACTACTTAACTGCATCAATGAAACATTTACCAGTTTAACATCAACTTATTGTTTGTATGTTATAAGTTTACCAAATATCTAATTTATAGGGTCTTGTGAAATCAGACTGAAAATATAACATCCTTCAACATTAGCAGACACTAGTCCATATTACAATTTAAGCCCTATTTCATCCAAAAGTTGCCAAAATCCACGACATTCCTCTCACATTGTACTGAAAATCAATTTTTTATGACTGGACTGTGATTCTGCACCATTTTTACAAATCATAAAGCTCTAGGAATGATGCAGACATGGACAAATGCACAGTTTAGCACAAACACAGCCACATAAAGACTATTTGTGTGTGTGTGTGTGTGTGTGTGTGAGAGAGAGAGAGAGACTCACAGCGTGTGTGTAAGCTCCGTATGCTCCAAACTGGATGGTCATGGGACTGAACATCCCGAGCTGACCGGCCATCTGATGCATCCGGCGCAGTGTCCGCTCCTTATCAGTGTCTGCAAACTTCACCACCAGACTGGAGGATGCACCCTGAACACACACACACACACACACTCAAGGTGTATTCTCTGAAAGCAAGTCTTAGGGAGAAGTATCACGGTCAGTTCATTTCTCTTTTGACTGGACCTTCATTCACAGACATTATTCTATGGAAGTCATCATATAACATCATCTCATGATTCTGACTTTTTCCTCTAAATTCTGAATTTACATCTCAATTTACTGTACGTCACAGAATTGAAAAAACAAAACTGTAATTGTGACATTTTACCTCGCAGCTTTGACTTTTTTACAATTGCAAGTTTATATCTCGCAATTCTGACTTTTTTGTTGCTGTTGTTAAATTCTGAGATTGAATCTTCTGATGATTCATATTTATTTGTTTCCGCAGAGTTACTTTTTATCTCAAAATTTGGACCGTTTTTTATGCAATTGTACATTTATTTTGCAATTTTGTTAAATTGACTGAGTCTGAGAAAATGACAATAAAACTAGAAACACAAAGACTGTGTTTGACATAAAGCCCATCAGTGTTGATATGAAAGAGTCATTCAGATGCTGCTTGTGTGAATGGTGTTAAGTTTCATTTATTTACCATCACTGATATTTTATTACAAATAAAAACAAAAATCTTCTTCTTTGTTCTAACTAAGTAATAATGTGTCCCAGTGGTGAAGTTAAAGAAAAATAACAGAGTGTAACTTTATATAAAGGTCATATTAAAACAGTTTTAGACACATTGTATCTTCATGCCATTTACTTGTTACTTTCATTTTTTAAATGAGACTTTAAAACTATGATGACATAAGAATTGAGTTTACGTTTAATTTACCATATTTAATATCCCTAAATCAGATAAATACAACGTCACTAGATCTGCCTTGAAGCTTGAAGCTGGACAGAAGTGTTTTCCTGATATCTCTGTCCAGACGGCAGCAGGTGTTTTCTTGCCGCTGAAAGCCACATTCCTACAAACAAACACAATCATGGTCTGCTGCTGGATCTGCTATGAAATGAATTTGCTGAATTCGATAAGCAGCAGCGGGAGCCGTCGTCTCTGACCGAGCTCCACAAAACTAATCTCATTTAAGGACTTCAGACGAGCATCTGGATTCAATTTCACACCGCCGCCCGGATTTACATAGCAGAGAAATAAAAAACAATAACCGCAAATATAATTGCAGGATTGGACAGAATAGAAGTGACACATCCAGTTTTTACCAGAATAAAAAGTCACATCTCTGACCTTTACATATTCAAGTTCCTAAAAAAACATTTCACCCCAATCAAAATCAAAAGATATTATATTTTGCATAACTAAAAGGTAAGCTATGATTTCCCTCCCTGGATTACTGTTATCTTGTTTTCATATCAAGTTAGTGTACTTTCTGTAATTTGTATGCGTGTGTGTGCGCGCCTGGTATTCATCACGTTTTAGGGACCAATTGTCCCCACAAAGATAGGAATAGCAGTATATTTTGTGTCCTTTTTAAGGTCTCCATGAGGAAACAAGCTTAAAAAACATACTAAAGGGTGTTTTTTGTGTGTAGTTTCCTGTAAGGGGTAGGTTTAGGTGTAGGACAATACCACATACGGTCTGGACAGTACAAACACCATTACACCTATGAAGAGAGAGAGACACCCCAGAACACATGAAGACACTACATGAGTGTGTGTGTCTCTGTGAGTGAGCGAGGGTGTGTGTGTGTGTGTGTGTGTGAGAGAAGCTCACCGGCATCGTCTGTCCTCCGTGGAGGCTGTTAATGGCAGCCTGGGCTTCAGCATGACTGGAAAACTTCACAAAAGCACAGCCTGCAGAAAGAAACAAAACAGAGATAGGTCAGTAACTAGTCACGTGAAGACTGAAAGATTTCATTAATACTAGTCATGCAGTTTCTGCGCACACACACTGACACACACGCAGTCTGTCATGAGATGCATTTGTTGCTGGATTCCAAGCAAATTTCCACAAACAGAAAAAAGCAGAGTGGACTGAAAATAAAAATAAAAATCAGTGTGTGATGAAACTGTGAACCTTCAGTTTGAGAGTGCGCTTTTTTCCACAGGATCCATAATGAGTCATCTCTGAGTGTGTGTGTGTGTGTGTGTGTGTGAGCGCTTTAGCCATTCCAGAGAGAACAACCAAAACAGGTTTGCCGGGAGCCGTGAGGGCCCTGAAGAGGAAACACGGCACAAACATCCATCTAACAAACCCACACTCATCAAACCTCCCTGACCGTCCGTCACCACTAAATGACTTTTACTCTCCGCAAACAAGATGCATTGACACTGACACACTTCCATGACTCTTCAGGAGATGTTCGGAGAAAACATGTTTGATGATTTCACATCTGACGGTTAGGGAAAACGCTTCTGAAATCCCTTTTTGATTCGAGGAGAAACATTTGTACGGAATTCATCTGAGCAGGATTGACAGCATCTAAACTAGCACCGCTGAAGCTTCAGTACTCACCAGAAACCCAGCAGAACGACAGCTCAAAAGAGAAGGTGCTTTCCAACAAGCCACACAGAAAAGATCAGAAATGACATCTTAAATGTTTTGCCCAGACAGCAATGGAGAGTAAACGAAGCCTTGTTTTTCAGATGATTCTCCTCTAGATCAACAAACAAGTGCGTGTTAAAGCTGAAGTGCTCAACAAGTTTCAAACAGTCCCGCCAATTAATCAAACAAATGCAATATAAATTAGCAAAATGAACCTGATTCAACAATTTAGCACCAAATACAAGCACACAGAGCAGTATGCACTATGTTAAATCACAGTATACTACATGACTGATCAGGCAAATACAAGTCATCTAGAGCTAAAAAGGTGTGTTCCAGTCAAAGTCACATCAAGAGTACTGAAGAGTATACTGCATATTTAAATAATTAAGGCAAATAATTAATACACAACTCGAGATTTCATAATTTTACATCATTTTAATGATATTAAAATATTTTCTTCTGCTGTCCTTGTAGTTTTTCCACTGAGGGAAAATTCATGGTTAATGGTTAACAAGTGTTACCTTATATTTAATGATGTAAATCTCTAGAATCTATCTAGACAAGGTTACATTCGTAGTCAGACGAGCGATATCAAAGCTAACGAGCTGATTCATATGTATTCAGGTTATCACGAGTCGCGAGTCGATCTGAACAGTGTGTGTTTGATAGAGAGGCAGGGTGAGGGTCGATGTCAGAGAGTTGTGTCGGTGCTGACCCTTACTGGCCCCATCAGGCCCCCGCAGGACGGTGCACTCCTCAATCTGCCCGAACGAATCGAAGAGCCGCCGAACATCTTCTTCACTCTGCTGCTTCCCCAACATGCCCACGAACAGCTTCCGGTCTTCTGACAGAGACAGAGAAACACATTACAATTCATATTAGATTGTCTCATATCACCAACCTGGTCTCAGAAAAAGACATACCTCTATTTTGTACGTACCTTACTGCACATTTCACTGCACTTTCAAAGGGAAATGTCCACTGAGTGGCGCTAAAACACAGGTTCAATACGTGAACCCTTGCACATTTTATTATGTTGAAACAGGTACATATTGCAGTAGTTTAGAATTGAAATATCCCTGGACTGTCTCTAAAAGTGAATGCAGTATCATGTTGGAAATATGCCCTACACCAAATCCAACCCTAAACCTGATAACAAATGCAAAACCATCATTTCAACTTCCTTTTACACAGTGTATTACGTATAAGTGTATTACACCAACACACTCTCACTCCATCTCGTCACATTTCCACATCGAAAAGTGACTATAAAGGGGTACCTTGAGCTTCAAAAAGTGACACAAGGGTCTTGACCAAGCGTCAAAATGTGACGAGTTGGAGTGATACTGTGTTGATTACACAGGATTGAACCGGAGCTCATCTGTGTACTCTGTGAGCCACCAAACAAACCTACCGTCTATGAAAACACATAGATATGAAGCTGGATATGTGTGATGATAACAGTCAAAAGCAGCAGTTTCTCCCAGCATATTAAAATTGTTTCGAAGTCATAATGCGATATTCTTTAAGTAATTGTGCGAAATTCACACTTTATTAATTGAAACTCTGTAAGTATGTGTGAAAAGGAATCAAATGTGTCAGAGTTGTACTGCCTAGTGTTCATTTCCTTTGTAAACTGCAGTGATATGTGCTTATTGGTACGTATTTCATGTCTCGCTAAAAAGGCATGTTTATGCCACGAAAGCAGGGGGATATGTGTAACTTCACCTATCCTTTTTTTGGCATCAACTTGTTGATATTATATTGTAGTTAATTTGCAAAAACTGATATATATATATATTTATTATTTATTTTTTTTGTGCATTCAAAGTAGTTAAGATTGAGTAATAACAACTTTCATTCAACAAATACAACTAATTTACAAAATCAAAGGTTCCTAAAAGTATGTTATTTTACAGTATGTCATGTTTTAGAGTTAAGCAAACACTGGTTTAAACTTTTGAATCCTCTCAGATGATAATGCACAAGTCATATCAGTATCATATCATTCTTTTCAGTCCCTGAAGAAGAGATCACAGGTTCTTCAGGCTGATTTGTTAAAATGGGCTCACTGGCTTCTGTTCAAAAACAACACAGGTTCTTGTCAGCTTCTGCAGTAAAACATGAACTCTCAATGTCTTGAATATGGACAATACCAGCATTTCTGTTTTTTAAAAGCATAAACACATTTAACATGTTTTTATAGAACATCTTGATTCAAAGATGTAAAGTAAGAAAAAAAATACGAGTGATACGTCTTTTTTTTTCAGTAAGCTTAGAAGGAAAAAGCTTCTCCACAAGACAAAATGTCAAAAAAATAAATAAATGTTTACAGTAAGTTGATTTTACTGTATTTTTATTGAGAAGGAAAATGACTTCAGTATCAAAACAAGGTGATTTTATGCCTACAAAAAGGTCCATGGGGTCAGACAAATAAACTACATTCAAAGGGCCTTTTGCAGGTATTTTTTTATTTGTTTTAAACATTCATTTAAAGAAAAAAGTACATATATCTTGATTTAAGCATTTGTTCTGGAAAAGATAAAACACAAAATAAGCAAAAAACAGCGCTACAATCTGGTTTTGTATCCATTTCTCTCTATCAAACTCTTCGTTCAGAGCCTCTCTCGTGTGTAATGTGCCAGTTCTGTATCATATATGAGTCTGTTTTACTGTATTTTCTGCTGCTTAATTGAACGTTCGTACAGCGAAGGCACTCCAGCTCTGTGTTAATCCTTTCATGCCAATGAAAGAGCTGGAGAGCGAGCAATCAATATTTCATGCCCCGTTAACTGCATTTTATGGTTTTGTCAGATCTTTTTGAGACTGAACTGAGTAAAAAAAAAAATTGCTGAAGATGTGAAAAAGTTCAGAGGAAGAGAAAGTTCAGAAGTATAAAGCACAATGTGAACATGAGAAAACACGGTTGGATTCTAGGTCTGAAATGCTCTTCACAAGCACACTATTGACTGTTTTTGCTGTGATGTGAGCTTCATTCGCTCGTCTCCCCTCATTCATCAGTTCTCCCTCAGCACTTCATCTCTTCTGCCTGACAGCTTGTGTTCCCTCCACATCCAGTCTTACATAAGCTGCTTTAATGGAGCTTCGCACTGGTGTGACCCCAGACTCATCATCTGTCTTCTGTACTGTACCAGAGCTTTACATTATACATACAAGCCCTCAGAGAGTGCTGGGACACCACACTCATCCTGAGAAGAAGAGATCAGAGACTGTCACACACCCCACACAAGACAACTGGCTGAGACACGGCTGAGATACGGCTATGACTGGGTTGAGATATAGATGAGATATAGATGGTCTTCCCTAAAAGAGTCTGATGAAGCAATACATAAATACTAAAAAGTGCGAACACATTCATCTTGCTGACATATTATAACACGCTTTGTGCTGAATACAAAAAAATGATGTTCACCAATAGTATATATAGTAGCAGGAATACAAATGTCAAAATATTAAAACAGGTTAAGCTGTTTAATAAACATCCTTTAACAACATATAAAAACATTTTACTCTTTACTCTTCACATTCGCAAAGATTTTAGCCAATCACAACAGAGCCTGTGTGACTGTAAGGATCAGAAATGACTGTAAAAAAACTATTACGACTGTATAAGCAGACTTCAAGGGAAAAATAAAACACTAAAAAAGTTTAATACAACATCAGTTCACTTCCAAAAAAGATTTTCTTATAGAAATATAAATATCTACAAATGAATAAATCAGAATGGATTTACTTGACTTGAAGTAAAATGACTTATGATAGTATTTCTTGTTTTCTGAAAATATTATTCAAATTGTGTTTAAAACCAAAGAAGCATCTGCCAATGGGGCAAAAACAATATTATTGTTCAGCCTTTAAATGAAGATTATTTTTCTTACCCCACTGGCAGATATTTCTACTTGTTTTAAACAAAAACTAACACAATTAGCATTTATTCCTTTATGTTTTATTTATAAAAAAACAAGACAAAATATCTTAACTCATTTTACTAGTCAAGTAAATGCATCCTGATACATTTGTAGATATTTATACTAGAAAACAAGACAAAAAAATACTAAGGAAGAAAATCGTTTTTGCAGTGCTGTTACATCATGAATGAATCTTATAATCTGTTCACTGTAAAGCCTGCCTGTCTCCGTCTCTCTGTGCTCTCGATCGGGGACCGGGGCTCCGCACACATCAGGGGCCACTCAAGCACCCCGTGTCATCTTTACAAGCCTAATTAACTAGCCATAAGCGCAATAACGACCGTTTCCGACATGTTAGTCGACGCCGAGAAGATTGAAATTAGCCACAGAGGATGTTGGAAGCTCCTGGAGCGCTCCTCAGGGATGAATGGGAGAGAAATTGAATTTACAGTCCGTTATCTTTTCATTCCCGGACCTCCGAGTTATATATTCACCATCTCGTCATCTGTGACGTGCAAGAGACGGATCACTATTAATTAATGCTCATGCCTGACCTGAGCTGCACTTCAGAGACGCTCGACTGCAAAGTGCAGCGTAATAACCGGCTCTAAGAGGCTTTCAGAGCCACGGATGCTGATCTCAGACGCTGAGAGACGTGACGTCATTCATCACACACACACACACACACACACACACTCCTGCTTAAATCACAAATACTGTATATACTAGGTGCAGCATCTGCACTCATAATGCATATAGGCCAGAAAATTTTATAAAACAGGGAATTTGCATTCCAGAGGCTATCACTTAATGGCCAAAATTGTACAGCTTCAAAGGAGGAATGCATGAAACTTGATGCATTTAAATAATGAACAATAAACATGCCAAAACACACAATATTGGTAACAAAACAAACGGTGGGAAAAAATAAATTCAATTATATAAATGTCATGATATTAATTAATTGGACATACATTTGATATTTTTAAGTCCAAAAAAGTTACAATAAAATAAATAAATAAAGGAATCCAGAAAAATTTTAATGAAAATAAATAAATAAAGAAATAAATGGAATTTGGGAAAACATAAAACGCAGTTCATAGAGCCAAAGTCATGTGAAGTCACGGTTATTGGTTTATTATTGTGGTAATTAGATAATGAATGTAAATTATGTTCATAACTGAAGTGCAAATTGGATCAAACTGATTAAAAGAAATCATTCATTACAAACAAACCAATCATCCACTCTGACATCATCAGGTTTGGAGTGAAATCGGAAAGTTTGTCTGGTCTCGTCAAACAGCAGTCGTCTAGACCGAGTCAAATACTCACTTCAATCACTCGTGTCTCATCAGTGTCCATCTCTCTGCGTGAGCCTTGTCTTTCTGCAGAGCAAATGGTCCGGAAAATAAGAATCTGTCAGTGACCATGTCCAGTAGATGACGAGCGACCCAGCCTCTTAATGTGAGCGCAGAAAAAAGAAATAAATAGATCTAAAGAGTCATCAAAACACCACTGACATCTGACAGCCGGCCGTCTCAGAGTCTTTAGACTGCAAACGAACAGCATCAACAGCCCACTGAAGCATAATCACATTCTCTCTCCCTCCTTTGTTAACAACTGTGTCATTCCACCAAAAAACAGAGAGTTTGGTCATTTCTATGGCATTCTTTTACTCCAGAAACTGTGTGTAGAATTTATATCCCACAATTCTGAGTTTATGTCCTGCAATTCCAAGTTTATATCCCACAATTCCGTTTATATCTCAGTTCTTAGTTTATATCCTGCAATTTTGAGTTTATATCTCATAATTCCATATATACATATATATATAAATTAGTTTAAATTTCATAATTCTGAGGTTATATCTCACAAAACCAAGTATCAATCCTACAATTTGAAGTTTACATCCCTCAGTTCTGATTCTAAGTTACAGTGATACAGAGTTTATGTCCCGCAATTTTGAGTTTATCTCTTAAAATTCGATATATACATTAATTATGAGTTTATATTCCGCAATTTTTTAGTTTATATATCACAATTCCATATACATATATATTTTAAATTCCACAATTCTGAGTTTATTTCCTGCAGTTCCGAGTTTGTCTTTTAATTCCAACTTTAACTGAGTTCTCTCAATTCCGCGTTTATAACCCAAAAATCGAATTTATATCTTGCAATTTCAAACTTGTGTCTCGCAATTTCAAGGTTGCACTCCAACTCAATGTTTTTACTTTAATTCTAATTTCAATTTTATGTTTAAATCTCCCAATTCTTGGTTTATATGCTGTAATTCCAAGTTTATATCATACAAATTTACATATGGAAATATCTCACATTTCCATATGTATATGCCAAAATTCAGAGTTTATTGTCTTTTAATTCTGAGTTTATTTGAGCTATCTTAATTCCGAGTTTATATCCTGCAACTTTCGAGTTTTTCTTTTTTCTTTAACTTCTGAGAGAAAAGTCTGAATTGCAAGATATACATTTAAAATGACAAGAAAAAGTCAGAATTGTCAGACATAAAGTCACAATTAAACTTATTCATTATTTTGTTAATTTTATGTCAAAAACAAGCTTCCTTAAATTTGACATGATCTGAAGCTAACAGAAGAAAACTCGAAGACAGCTGCTGTAGACGATAAAAGCTTTGTGCCAAGGCGCTGCACTCTGCAAGAGCGTGTGAGAGTGTGTGTGTGAGAGAGAGGGCAGCACATCACAGAGCTCCATGGCAGCGTTGGGCCAGTGGCGAGTTCTGGCACTGACACTTTCTGCCCTTGGCATTCATCTAAACACATTATGGGCGAAAACCCAGATGCCCAAAATTCTGATGAAGATGCATCTGTACACCAAACCAGACCGAGACAGAAAAGGATAGCATTTTTCAAAACAGCTACTGTCCTTTAGTAACATCACGTCACTGTAAAAGCACATCTGGGTGCTTGAACCATGAAGAAAACATTTCAATTTATCAAATACATCCACCACAACTAACTAAAGGCTGGGAAAGAAAATCCAAGGGTGAGAGCAAACAAAGACACACAGTGAAGGGTACTGCTGACTCACTGTACACTACACATGCTGCTGTTTAGTGTATGAACTTCGTAAGGTCAATAAAGATGAAGCAAGTGCATGAAGGGTCTAACATTTCACACGGTTTCAGTGTGAACACGCTACTCACACTATTATTCCACAAAATAGCAAAGTAGTAAGAGTACAAATAGTGTGTACTTAAGTGTTCTTAACTTGAATGCAATAAAATTTTACTAAATGCATGAATAAAAGCTTAAACATGAACTTAAAGACACAAAAGTCTTTAAGATTTAAGTGTTTTGCATTTTTTCTGCTTGCAATTGCAAATAAATATCTATTGTTTTCTTTCTTGGTTTCTAAACCAAACACAGCTGCATTATTCTTATTCCAGCATTATTATAGAGTCTATACTATACACCCAAACTTCATCTCACACTCAGCGTGAGTTTCTCTTGTCTTGAATCTCATTTGCATATTGAGTGGCAACTTGCCGAGCGACAGCCAATCCAGAACGGCCTCCAGGTGTGTTTTTCCCAGTAGCCTCGGCGCTTGCACCTGCTGAGGTGAGAGAGCGGCTGTCAATCTCTGATTCTGACAGAAGCGGCAGAAAAGGACAGACGTCAGAACATGACCGAATATTACAGACTAGTCGCTCGGGATAAACACGGCAAATTTAGGGAGTTTCTGCAAAATGTCAATTAACTGCACAATTACTAGAAATGTGTATATTAGGCATTATAAAATGTGCATACATACAGCGTTTTTTGGAAAAATACCTTTTTTCCCAAACCTGTTATGTAGAATGGGTTTATATTTTAAACCCTATTTGCGTGCGGCAAACAACATATGAATATTTAATAATAATAATAATAATAATATTAATGTTATTATTTTAGTATGTTAAAAGCGAGAGTGGGATGTGAGTCTTAACGTCTTGATGAAACTCTCATCGGATCAAATGAAGAAAATCTGACACTCGACCAGGAATAATCACACCAGCTTCAATATTTACACATTTCTGTTTGAAAAGCACATCGCTCACCATTTTAAGTTTGAAATGTTTGTCTTTAATTTGGGCTCATTAAAACCACCAGAGCCTCATTAACTCAAATATTTGGTCAATTAAAGCCTGAATCCTGTTTAAATTAGGGAAATAAAATGGCCTGAAATAAAGCTGGGAAACCCAAACACATTAAACCACTTTCCCTCTCCTACAATAGGTGATAAATTCACCCAGAAATCTTATTTCTGTCATCGTTTATGTTTTTCCATTGTTTGGACATAAAGGGAGCAGCACGTTTCTCTTATAATGGAAGTGGATTGTAAAAAAGGCACTTTTAATCAAATATATCAGATCTTGCTGTTCAGCAGCCAAAAATGTAATGTGTTAATATGAGTTTTGATTGTGTCAGTGTCTATTTCACTAAATATGGATAAACTACAACTATAACAGTGCTGGATTAACAATGTCCATTTTAAATTTTTATGCCGTTTTCAGGTTGATGCATGAATTTCACTACAGATTATTCGTGGAGTACTGCCACTGTTTAAATGGTTACCTTAATTACAAATTGGAGCAAAAACGTCTCTGGGTTATGTATATAACCCCAGTTCCTTGAAGGAACGAGACACTGCGTCTATAGACGCTTTGGGAACGCCTTGGCGTAACCACGCTCTGAATCTGCTGTAAATCTGTCCAATAAGGCCTCAGAGTGTCATAGGCGGGTGACATCATGATCCCCGGACCTTAAAACCCAGGTGCGGTGCTTTACACATTAGCTCAGAAATGAAGCAAGTGCTTGGCAGGGATGCCGTGGGTGTGGCTAGAGACGCAGTGTCTCGTTCCTTCAAGGAACTGGAGTTAAATACATAACCCAGAGATGTTCCTTTTCAGGAACTCACACTGCGTCTATAGACGCTTTGGGAACAAAATACCATCGAACCCAGACCCACAAGTTCCTGCCTAGTGTGGAGCAGCACAGCTAAGGACAACAGAACCTGGGGTTGCTGGAAGGTCAAGGGAGAGGACCACCCAGGTGCTTTGCAGATGTCCGACACCGGGACACCTGCTAAATAGGCCTTTGTGGCCGCCACACCTCTAGTGGAGTGAGCTCTGACTCCAGTCGGCGAGGGGAGACCTGCCATAAAGATAGCATCCACCTGTTTAGGGTATGTCTTGAAGCAGACAATCCCTCTACACGGAGGACCACGCAATCAAACAGTTGGTCCGACCTTCTCCAATCCGCAGTCCTGCTCGCACTGAACAGAAGTAATGAAGCCTTTCTTAGCTTGTATCCTGAGAAGGAGGAGGACAAAAGGCCTGGAGCACCACCGGCTGTGGTGGGACCGTCGGGACCTCAGGAAACATAACCCACTTGCGGGAAAAGAAAAACTTTCACCAAACCGGGTGCAAAGTCTATACAAGTAGGCGCTACTGACAGAGCCTGCAAATCTCCATCAAGTGCCATCAAGACCACAGTCTTGATAGTTAAGTGACGGTCCGATAACTGAACCAAAGGCTCAAATGGGGCCTGAGATAGGGCCTCTAAAGCCACCGCTAGGTCCCAAGTTGGAACTCTTGATTGCACCACAGGCCTCAGCCTAAGTGCACCTTGCAAGAATCGTATGACTAGTGGATGTCTGCCCACTGAACAGTCGCCAATGAGTGCGTGAAATGCTGAAATAGCCGCCACATCTACACACCATGCAGTGAAAAAACCTTCACCTTAGTGCAAACAACCTCCTTGTGGAGGGAGCTGTAGACTGCAGAATAGTTTGAACAACCTCAGTCGTTAAAACCTGCTGCTATGAGTTGTGCCCCTTCAGGGGCCACACCCACAGATTCCACAAATCATGTCCAGGTACATGCACCTCCATAATCTACTTAAAGTGCTCAGATTTAGCACATTTTGTAGTTAATATAGAAAAACAAACGTTTAGTACTTTTTGAAATAAACTTAATATCATTTAGTGTGCCATTTCAGGACACCATGCACTTAGATTATCTTAAGACGTACTACAGATTCATTATTTTAGTGCATTAAGTAGAAAATCTGTGCAAATAAAGCACTTTTTCACATGGGTGCTCACTGAAAGTCTGCTCCACATGTGTAAAACCAAAAGCAAGCACAGAGTGAAAATCAGACGCAGGTCAAAACAGATGCTGAAGCTCCAGCACATCACCAGCCGCTTCAGCCGTTACCGGCTCACGTTATCACCACGGTTACCGTCAGGAGCCTGCAGCTCCTCTGATCCGAGCCAAGTCACAGTGAACCAAACAGATGGAGAGTCAATGGAGGCAAGTGACCTAAATTAACGGCCACTCCGACACACCAGTCACTCGGCCCGTGTGTGTGTGTGAGAGAGAGAGAGAGAGAGAGAAAGAAGGTTAATTACCTCCTCGTCCTTCACTGTCGGCCGGTTTCACCTGGATGGGCCGGTTCATCTGAATAAGAAAGAGAGAGAGATGTTAGAACAGTGCATGCGTGTATGCCTTCAGACAGAGTCACAAGAGGGTCAGATGAATAAACAAACAAAAACACACGTGCACATCGTCCTGTGTAATAGTGACAGGTTTAACTAATTAAAGCAATAATCTACAAAGACCACTGCTGATCTTCAGTCAAACTAGTCACTGCAATCCAATATCAAAATAATGATATCAAAATACATACAAATTGAGGGAATTGATAATGTTCATAAAATGATACATTTGACAGATTTGATAAATGATCAAATATAATGAAATAGTAAAATAGTGATTTGTGATATTGATTTGCCTGTGAATTAAGATAATTAAATAATTATCAGAACTAAAAAAACAATAAAACAAAACAAATGATAAATAAACAGACTATTTCTGTCACGCCGTCTGTCGTTCCATGTGTCTTTGTGTTTTGTTTTCATTGTGTCTCCATGTGCTGTGTCTCGTTTGTG
>JAUYWG010000018.1:1952936-1965470 GCA_034779775.1 Enteromius afrohamiltoni | reverse complement strand
CTCGTCTGTCTCTCTATTACTCCACTCGTACTCCCGTCTCACCTCCACACGCTCGTCTGTCTCTCTATTACTCCACCCATACTCCCGTCTCACCTCCACACGCTCGTCTGTCTCTCTATTACTCCACCCATACTCCCGTCTCACCTTCACATGCTTGTCTGTCTCTCTATTACTCCACCGGTACTCCCGTCTCACCTCCACACCCTCATCTGTCTCTCTATTACTCCACTCGTACTCCTGTCTCACCTCCACACACTCGTCTGTCTCTCTATCACTCCACCCGTACTCATGTCTCACCTCCACACGCTCGTCTGTCTCTCTATTACTCCACTCGTACTCCCGTCTCACCTCCACACGCTCGTCTGTCTCTCTATTACTCCACCAGTACCCCAGTCTCTCCTCCACATGCTCGTCTGTCTCTCTATTACTCCACCGGTACTCCCGTCTCACCTCCACACACACCTCTGTCTCTCAATTACTCCACCCGTATTCCCGTCTCACCTCCACATGCTCATCTGACTTTATTACTCCAGTGGTGCTCCTGTGTCATCTCCACACACTTGTCTGTCACTCCATTACTCCACTAACACTCATCTGTCTCTCTGTTACTTCACCAGCGTTTCTGCACCGGGGCTCCTCGCTCCTTCTGTCATCACACATGCTGTGTTTTATTTCAACACTTCTACAGTGCAGACGAGACAAGGCAAGACTAGACAAGCCCAGATGCGACATAATGACATGAGAGAGAAGATTCAAGATTTGGGAAGAGACAAGATGATACAAGAAGAAAAGATACTGGAAGAGACGAGATTTCAATAAGAAAAGATATGACAGAAGAAGAGAATAGATGAGAAGAAGTGAAGATAAAAGATTTAAGAAGGCACAGTCATAGTCATGCACATCTCATCAGTAAATCCGGTTAGTTGATTAGTAATAAATCTCCATCGGCTGTTTTGAGATGGAGCACTGACAAGCTACGCAATTCGCATGCATAATCACAGGAGGATCGCATGAGATAGTGAAGGTGACTATATGGCTCTGTGTATTAAATGTCACACTATCTAAAAACAGACGATGGAGACTTAGTGATCAAAGAAATAGCTTTACTGATGACATGCACATCGCATGCAGCCCTAGTCAAGATACAAAAAAGGAGATATGAGAAAGCATGAGTCGAGCAGATATGAATATATGATACACACAAGATAAGGATGAGATAAGAAGATATGGGAAGAGAAAGAACAAGAAGATATGAAAAGAGGAAAAGAAGAGAAAATGCATGAGTTGAGAAGAGACAAGAAAATATGAGAAGATGAAGATAAGAAAATACAAAGAGCATGATACAATATGAGAGAAGAGGCAAGTTGTGAAGATAAAAGAGAAGATACAAAAAGAGAATATATGGGAAGAGAAGTAAAAACAAAAAAAATATGCAACAAGGTAACATTTTAAGGTGTTCTTGTCACATGTTACATGCAATTACTATTGTAATAACACTAAATAAAGCAAAATTACATGCAAGTAATCCTAAGCCAAACCCTGACCATATAGTAAGTACACATCGTTAATTAATGTTACTCAGTGCTTAAATGTATAATTACACTGTAACCTTAAAATAAACGGTATTCTTCAGCTCTTTACACTGTGTTGGAATGATTTAAAAAATAATTAACAACCTTAGATGAGCATCATGACATCTGCATTTATCTGCATGCTCTCTTTCTCTTTACCATGGTAAGTGTGTTTCTGGCTTAAATTGCCTGTCACGTCCTGTGGAGCATGGAGAAGCTGACTCGTCTCACACACACTCACAGCGGTTGACGCGTGGCTGCAGCGGTGCATGCGGTGCTTGAGCAGAGGCTGCTGTCAGGTTAAATGCAGCAGGAGGGTGTGAGGGATATTTTTAGACAGCAGCAGGTTTCCTTCTGGTAGAAGAAAATGAGTAAAACAACTTCCGAACATCATTTTCTGGTGGGATTCCATACTGTGCATGTCTGTGTGTCATCTTTCTCAGCGGCCCACCTACCGCTCCGCTGCGTGCTCGATCCCGCCGGGTTTGTTTGGGCCTCGGCCCGGTCAGAGACGCCCGGCTGCTCTATAAAGCTCAGGATGGATGGGAGTGTAGATCACAGCAGGAGCGGGACGCGACACACTACATTAGCTTTATGGGCCTTTCCTCAGCCAGAGAAAGAGACACGACAAACAGATGACTCACAGCGACAGGACACTTTATGAGGGACAGAGGTGAGACAGACATAAAACACAGTCGAGATGAGATCAAATGAGAAGAATATCTAAACTAGTTTTCTATGTGATAGTCAATGCTTTGGCAATACTGTGAAAGCTCACTTGAACTGAACTGAAAAGAGAAAAAAACAAGAGAAGAGACAAGATGAAAAGAGAAGAAACAAACTGGAGAAAAGAAAAGAAGAGATTCGATGAAACGACGCGGTGAGAGAAAATGAAATTAGATGAAATGAGAAAAGAAAAGAGTTTAAATGAGAAGCAAGTAAAGAAACAAGATGCAATTAAATAATGAAAGAAGATATTAGATAAGATTAAAAGAAATGAGTCGAACAATAAGAGACGTGGAGTTAAGACGAGACGAGAAGTGGAGACAAGAAAAGAGGAGAAGAAATAAATGAGATGAAGTAAAAAGAGAAGAATTGAAAAGAGAAGAGTAATGATGAGATGAGACACGAAATGAAATAAACTAGAATCAAAGAGAAGAAATTAGATGAAGAGAAGAGAAGAGACAAGCAGAAGAGAGAAAAACTGATGACACTAGATGAAGAATATAAAACGAAAGGAAGAGAACAGATGAGATGAAAAGAGAAATAAGATGAAACAAAAAGAGATGTGATGAGGGAAGAAGTAAGAAGAAGAGAAATGTAGAGAAAAGAAATTCAAATGTTTACACATTCTCTAATTTGATACATTGTTTCAGTTTAAACTTTTAAATTGTTTTCTTCTGTTATTTCAATCTTGTCATGGTTATTATGTTTCTCTAAAGCAATTTTTGAAGTTGAGATGAGAAACAAAGAAAGAGAAGAGCTGACACGAGCGACCCAATGAGATGGGGATGACTGTTATGAGAAGAGGCGAGATGAGAAGAAAAGACCCCAGAACCAGATCTCAGACAAACACACAAGAGCTGAGAAGAATATTTCACAACAACACACACGAGCGATCTCACATTAATCTGACTGATAAATATAACACTCAGCACTTTGATGAAGTGCCACAATTACTGTGAAGATGAATGCGTGTGTGTGTGTGTGTGTGTGTGAAGATAAACGAGTGGATCTGCCCTTGCTACAGGAGCAGATCTCAGCGCAGCGGAACACGTCTCATTACCGACCGCGAGTCCGTCTTCAACATCGCACACACTGATGAACGACCGGCAGAACCGTGAAATACATCACACCATCAGAAGACACCCGTCAAACACACACACACACACACACACACACACACAGAGACCGACTCACTGCACCTTCAAGAATCACAAGAGAAGACAAGAAAGGAGAAGAGATGAGACAAGAGGAGAACAGAAATGTGATACAAGAAATGGGAAAAAAGGAGAAAGACGCGTTACAGTTTTCTTCTTCGATCTTTTCTCGTCAGCAACAGCAGAAACACTCCCAATCCGTAAAACCAGACACACACTTACAGCCTTTATCTTTTAGTTTCATAAAACACTTTTTGCACAACACGAAAAAATCTAACAGGAATTAATATTGTGCCAAAAGTATTTGCAAATGTTTGCTTTTGAGATGTGTTAGTGATATTTTAAATGCAGAGATGTGAGGATTTTGTGTTGTGTGCAGTTCTTGGAAAAAGTGTGTAAGTAGCTAAAAAAAAGAATGAAAGAAAGAAGAAGAAGAAGAAAAGAGATTAAACAAGTTGAAAAGAGAAGAAATTAGATGGAATAGGAAGAACAAGAAAAAAACTACAAGTGAACAAAACAGGAGAAAAGATTAGACTGACTTTATAAACTAAAATGATGAAACAAGACACAAGAAAATAAGAGATGATGTCGCTAGATTCATTATTAAAGACATGCTTTTAGCTGTTTTGAACTGAGACAACAAAAGAAGGGAAGAGACAAAAGAGAAAAGAAATGAGGTGAAAAGGAATAAAGAGAAGAGGAAATTGATAAAGAGGAAAGAAACTAGAGAGCACGAACATGCAAGAAGTGACGTGAAATTAATAAGAATTAAAGAAGAAATTAGATCAAATTACAGTTTCATATTTAAAAATGAATGTAGTTTATGTTCTAGTTGTTTTTACTGAGATATACAGGGAGAAAGAAATGAGATCAGAGAAGCTGCAAGAGAAGAAGAGAAGAAACAAGACGAGACGAGGAAGAGATGATAGATGAACAGTAGCTTGTGTTGAAACTTCCTCATCATCATCATCACACACACACTCATGTGTTCTGGGGTGTCTCTCTTCATAGGTGTAATGGTGTTTGTACTGTACAGACTGTATGTGGTGTTGTCCTACACTGACCCTACACCTAAACCTACCCCTTACAGGAAACACTACACACTCTTACATTCTCACACACTTCATTCTGTGTGATTTAGAAGCTTGTTTCCTCACGGAGACCTAACTAATGTCCCACAAGATCAACATTTACTGCTGTTCCTATCTTTGTGGAGACAATTGATCCCACACACATATACAGACCCTCCACAGCACAGAGAAACACTAAACACACATTCAGAACACATTGGATCAATAAAACACAGCATTAACACGTGTCTGGACTGGTCTACTCCTCTGAGACAGTAGAAAATGCTACAAATGCCATTTTTACAATCAATAAAATAAGACTCCATATTCAATTCAATGTGTTGTTTGTGAAATTTAGAAATCATTTCTAAATGAAAACGGTTTCAAAGTAAATAATTTCCTTTCCCAGGGTGCATGTTATTTTGAAACAGGCGATTTCTTATCCTGTGCATCATGATTTCCTAAAATTAATTATTCAGCTGTGGAAACAAGTCAAATGTAGAGCAAAAACACAGCTTTACAGAAAATCATGATGGTATTGTTTATATAATAACGTAATATCTTCATCCATTATAGTAACATTCTGCAGACTAGAGCTTGATTATAATATAGTTACATTTTGAGAATAAGGCAAAAAAATACATTTATGTTTACATACAGTATATGTGTATTGTGTATATGTATGTTTACATGCATTTATATATACTTATTAAATATACACAGTACATACAAATGTATTATGTGAACTTTTATTTAATGGCGACATATTGTTTGACAGCACTAGTTATAGATATCATTTACGCATAAGATCAAGATTTGCATGATAGATTATACTGTGTGTTCACATTCAGATTATAGATCTTTTTCTCTCAGCAAATAACAGCAGGATTTTCATGGCAAGCACAACAACATTGTTCTGAGTGTATTTGATGGCAAAACTAGAAAACTAGTGTTTCTGGAAAAATTCAAAAAGCTCATAAAACTAAAGCATGAAGTCAAATATTTGCAAACAGAGCCTAATGACAGAGGGATGCCATGAGCATTCATTCTGTGACTCTATACAGCGTCCAAGCCCATCTCCAGAGACTCTCAGACTCTTACTGACCTTTCCAGAAGGTTTGAGGAGAAAAAGCCATTTGCTGAGATGAAAGGGACTGATTCAGGAGAGACAGATAAAGAGTGATAAAGAAAGAGAAAATGCCATTTGTTGCTGCAAAACAAGGGGATTCTTATGCAAATGAATGCTAATTTATGCAAATATGGTCATGACAGCGGCAGAGTCTGTGGTGATTGGCAGACGAGGAACGGCCTGCTGAGATTAGCGCGAGCTAGCCACAGACGTTTGCTCTGTTCACCAACAAGACCACCACCTAAACTACAGCTCAATACTACGACACACTCAGAGGACGTTTGACACGAAAATGTGCTCGTCTTTTCTGACACAAGAACTCATTCACACTCACACACACGTATATACAATGATATTTATTATCACACAGAAGACAGAATAAATGATGCATCTGTTATTATTAAAGGAACGTGAAAGAGAATCAAACAGCAGCTGATCTCTGAGAAGCGGACACGATGAACTTTAATTATTGCAGTATTTATACATCATGTGTCAGTAATTGCAGCGTTCTTTAATTTATTAAACTGCATTAAGAATATCTAAATAAAATAAAGAATTAAATTGCTTAATACATATTCAGAGCTTTTTTGCAGTGTTAGAAGTAATATCTTTCATTTATTAAAAAAACTGTTAATAGTACCTTTTTTACTAAAATGCAAAAAATTATTTAATATATAAATGCATTTTTAAAGCTTGTTGCAATGCTTTTAAAATCATCTTTTATTTATTCAATTGCATAAATGTTTAAAGCTAAAGCTAACTTATTTTATATAATATAAAATTATAAAGAACATACTCATTTATAATAATAATAATAATAATTGCAGTGTTTGTAGTATTATCTAAAATTGCATTTACATATAAATAAATGTTTTCTAGCTTATTGCAGAGTTTGTCTTTCATTTATTAAATCTTTAAATGAAAATGAAATAATTTATTGAAACATACATTACATGCAATTTCAAATTCATGCATTTAAGTAGGCTTTGTTTTCTATGTCCATAAGATCATTTTCTACCCGTGTGATCACTCTTAAAGCTCAAGCGCAGAAGTAAATGTTTTGCCACCATAAGTTGAGTTGTTCGCAAAGATTTTAATGATTAATGATGGCTCTGTTTGTCCAATGGCTAATTAATGAAAGTTAATTATGTCTGCTCTGCAAGCGACGCTTGACGCAAGAGAAATATCTGATGAATCAGGACACAGCTCTTCGAGGTATTTGGCTTCTGAGCAGCTACGACAGATCGCTTCAATACAGAAACAAGCATCTCTTTCTCCGCCCGTATGTGTTCAGTGTCCTATAAAACACAAAGAACGGCAGTATATCTGCTGTCTGTTTAGTGTTCCACATCATTTGCGTGTGTAATTTGCTCTATGAGCCTTTAACGAGTAATTTAATTAAAGCAGCTCTAACGAAACTACATCAGAGTTCAGCTGCCATTAACTAGCAGACAGACAGACAGTAACTGCACTATACAGTTTGCTTTTGCAAATAAATGAAATAATACCAAAAAATGTGAAAATGTAGCAATTCATAAAAAAATAACAACTGTGCATTACTGTTTAAAAGTTTGGCTTCAGTAGATTATTTTGCTGAAAGAAATATTTTACAATTAAAAAAAAAAAAAGACTGTTGAAATGCTGTTCTTTTGATCTTTCTGTTCATCGGTGAATCCTAAAAGAATAAAAGGTTTCACAGTTTCAACATTATAATAATCAGAAATCTTTCAGTAGAGATATATTGGATCACAGAAATAAACTACATTCAAGCAGATATAAACTTTTAAACTTCAAATGTAATGTAACCTACTGTACGGTCTCCCTTTGCCTTCTTTCAAAGCTTTCTATACTCTTTATAACTTATAATAAAGATCTGTATTATATTTAATAGGGCTGTGTTTATAACGTGTAACGTTGTGGCATAAACACACACTTCTGATGCAGTGTGTGTGCGTGTGTTTACGTGAATCTGAGGACATTTTCATTCAGTTTAAAAACCCTGACATCAATAAATCGCCAGAGCTGCCTTACTGTAAACATTCAATGAACAAAAAGTCCATTCATTATTATTAAGCCCAAACTGAAATCAAATAAATATTAGATGAAAAACTTACTTTACATGAAAATGCCTCAGCAACTAACAGAATTGAATCAGGCTGAAACTGAAATGAAAATAAAGCTACTGTACATAGACACACATCATTTAAAAGACACTAGCACATAACAATTACTAAAACAACAAATACATGCGTGTAAATAACGCTTAAACTCATGTCATTTTAAGAAATTATAACATGTTTAGTTCATTCAAAAGTAAAACTGTCCTGCCAGTGTCTGAAAGAGTTCAGTTTGATGTGAAAACCGTGCTGGTGTTGGACCTCTTTTTAATCTTTATTTTAATCAAATGATTTTATAGTTTAAACTTAAACTAATAAAACTTAAATCAGACAGTTTGCCTTGGCAGGTAACAGAAATAAAAGGTTTAAGTTAAAGCAAATGAAAAATATGATGCTGAAATAAATATACAGTATATATATTAATAATAATTTAATTTAAATGAAAGAAAAATATGTATATAAAAAATAAACGAATAACAAAAGCACATGAAATAACTAAACCTTAGTCAAATTAAAAAGAAAACTAAAAATACTTATATATCAGACAGATGAAAATTAGACAGAAATATGATAAATTAAATTAAAAAAAAGCTTTATTCCCTAAAATCTCTGAAAGAGTACATTATAATTATCAATGTCACAGTATTTTTGTGATTTATTCCATATTTTAACCCTAATACATGAATTAAAATGCATAGAAGAGCTTGCAAACCTTTTCAACAACACATAAAACCAAGTGCTCAGAAATAGTTTGTGATGATGAAACAGCATCAGAGTGGATGAGTAACACAATAAGTCACATCACACACACCGCTGCGACGGCAGAGGGGA
Source organism: Enteromius afrohamiltoni (assembly GCA_034779775.1). Classification (NCBI taxonomy): domain Eukaryota; kingdom Metazoa; phylum Chordata; class Actinopteri; order Cypriniformes; family Cyprinidae; genus Enteromius; species Enteromius afrohamiltoni. Next base: position 1,956,872 of record JAUYWG010000018.1, on the reverse strand, counting down.
AATCTTGAAGAGACAACACTGATTGGCTGGTTAAATTGGCCCGGCATCATAGCGGCCAATCACATTGCTGAGATTGCTCACCTCTGATTGGCTGAGCGTGGATGGAAAAAACTGGCACGACTCCCAGCAGATGATCAGCCAATCGGCACGAAGGAACACGAGGGGACTTTGTTAATAGAGAGATTTTTATAATTTATTGGTAAGTAAAGATACCTTCAATGTTGAAAACATGTTCAAAACAGTTGTGCTGCAGAACATTATTAGAATATGCTTTTTAGTAAAAGCAAATGATTCCGTCTGATGTCAAAACACAGAGAGAGGCTGAATTTCCCTCAGATGTGTGTGTGATCCACTCATAATGACTCACTACACACACACACACACACACACACTCATTCCTTTGAAGAAGGAATCAAACCCAAACTCTCTTAAAGCCACATGAAACAGCAGGAACAACTCCTTTACTTCCAGATGAAAACAACACTGATACACAAAAGATATCAAATGTTTTCATGAAGCATATGTGCATACAGTATGCATGTAGAGGTGAAAGTAATATTTCATGTATTATAATGTTAATGAAAGAAATCTGTGTTTATCTGACTAAAAACACAGTAATATAGTGAATTATTAGTGAAAAAATCCTATTTTTTAGGATTCACAGAAGAACTTCCGTTCAATAGCATATATATAAATGTATATGCTTCACAAAAAATTAGTAAAATAACAATAATAGATATAAACACTTAAGGGTTGCTAAAGTGTATAAAAAGTACTTCTGTCTTGATTGCAATATTAATATTTACAGTATTTTCACCATTTTACTGTAGCATCCAAAACACCACAGTGCTACTATAAACCATGCTTTATTTTTATGAAATGTTTTTTTATTCTAAATACATGCTCGGGGAGAAACATGAGTGTGTGTGTGTGTGTGTGTTTTAATCACCCCTGGGGCTGTGAGAGGGCGAGCAGGAGAACGGGTGAACATGATAGAAAGAGACAAGAGCAACAAAGCAGGAGAACAAGAAACCATCTCTCTCTCTCTCTCTGTTTGTCTGTGTCTCTTGCTTTTGTCCGCTCTGATTTCGGACGCACTATTAAACAGGTAAAGCGCATCAACATCACGTCAGAAATCAGTGCACTGTTATTAAAGGTAAAGTATGATGTGGCGTATGCAGAGCAGAGAAGCTGAGCGTTATTCAGCCACAGGCTCCAGACACTGAATCACTTCATCTGTCAGCGGTCATCAGCGTCAGACCGCCATCTGAGCTGACCGCAGCTGAACTAGTCCTCAGAACACTAACTTGACTAACATTAGCCGGATGATCGGATGATGGGTGGTAACGGATTCTAAATACTGAAGATAAACAACTATTTGCTGCTTACTATCTCCTTCAAGAGACCAACATTTGATCAGTACAAGATCAAAATAACAAAAAACTATGCACATATTTGCATTCAAAATGAATGGGGACACCTGATTTCTAGTGATTATCGTCGTCTTGACTACAGAGACTGACTGCATTTAATAAATAAATGGTTTAATCTGGTCATTATACATTACCATCACTCTGTTCTCCTGTTTGATCGTGTTCAGTGCTTTGCTACAATCTGTACTGTTAAAAGAAATAAAAGTGATTGACTGAAGTATTCAAATTAAACAGTAAACAATAATAATATAATTTACAATCTGCAAAATATGTAGCCGTATGCATTTAAAATAAACAGCCTGATAAATAATAATATTAATAATGGCAACAAAATTGGTAGTATTATTATAGTTTTTATTGTTTGACAAATTTGGACAATAATTATTCATTATTATTATTATTACATTTTATTAATTATTTATATATATATATGTATATATATGAAATGATACAGAATTTAAAAAAATAATTTCTTCTGCTCACCACAGCTGCATTTATTCAATCAAAAATGCAGTGCAATTTTTTTTAATATTATTACAATTTAAAATAAGTGTTTTGTATTTATTTCTGTGATCATAGCTGTATTTTCTGCATCACTACTCCAGTCTTCAGTGTCACATGATCTTCAGAAATCATTCTAATATACTGATTCACTGCTCGACACACCTTTCTGATTATCATCAACATGTATTTTAAACAAACACCTCCTTAACTTTTAGTATAATAGCATATAGATGACTTCAAGCCTAATAAGCTCGGCTCTGACAAAAGCTGATGGGTTTAATTAAAGAATCATTAAAGGGGCATCATCAGCTGCAACTCAAAGAAAACGTACAAATATTTTAATCTGAGGAAGAATAAATCATTAAAGGTTCAGTGAGGTGAGATATAAGTTAATTAAACCAGCAGCAGAAGCCGATTGTATAAATTTGTGATGATGGTGTGATGCTCGGCGGTGCTATAATTCAATGATGGAAAGGTCAGCGCTGAATCGCCAGAGAAACACAGACGCTCCTGCACCTGAGGAGCGAGAGACACAGGCTCACTGTGAGAGAGGGAGAGAGAAACACAACACAACTTTAAAATCTCATTTCTTCTAATCATATTAAAAAGAGGAAAAGAGAATTTAAAGGTGAAAATGGCGCTGGAACGTCTGTGTGTCTCAACATCTCTGTCCAACAGCAGCCAATAAAACATGAGAAAAAACACTCGGACACAGAGAAAAACTCCTTCAGTCGCATGTAGTTTGACTGAAGTCGAGAGGACTCATCATCAGAGCTGCAAATGAAGATTTCTGAGAGCACAATGACATGAGGAGAAGTTTGTGTGTGATCTTGACGAGAGGCTGAAGTTAACTGCATTACAGACAGTGACAGTGTGTGTGAAGAGCAGAACACGACTGGAGAAATGTTACAGCGGATTTCATCAGCCTCAGTCCTGCCTAACAACAGCACAACACACACACACTCCTGCCTGACAACAGCTCAGCGCTCCAGTCAAACGACCTGTTGGTCTTTCTTTCTTGTCATACATTTGTCTATACAAACAAACAAAACAAAATATAAAGGCCTATTATAAACCCATCCAATAACAGGATGAGTGTGTTTCTTCATCAGGGGCCGGTTGCACCAGCTGGACGTAAAAAAGCTACGTTACACCAGTGGTTACACCAGTTGCACCATCAAAAACTAACTGCAATCATTAGCTGTGATTAGCTCGTAAAGCCTTGTCTCTTGTCAAAAGATTCAAGGCGACCGCAGACTTTGATGAGCCCTGCTAGCAGCAGCGGCGTCTGTATCCGTACACGTTCATATCAATGAGAGCGCAATCTCCCTGCTCCCAAAGTTATAAATCTTGTATCTCCGATAAAACATAATTTTGGGGAAATGTTGTGTTAACGTTGGTACACAACAGCATATGGTACCAACTTTCACCATACAATGTTTAATAACTCAGAAAATATGCCGTTTTTTTATTTCCTGAAAAAGAATGGTTTTGGAGATGGAGCCAACACCGAGCTTCGTGATTGTCTGCTGTAATAATTAACAGACAGACATGAATCCTAAAAACTAATAATGTCGGAGCAAATCATGATTTTTACTTTGCACCTGCCTCTGACTAGGCGTTAGATTTAGTCTCAGACGTAGCTTACGCCGAGAGGGTGCAACGGGTATAAATTCTACGCAGGACTAGTCTTACGACTGGGCGTACGTTCAGCTGGTGCAACCGGCCCCAGGTTTGTAGAAATGTGTCTCAGCAATGGAAGTGAATGGGTGCCGTCAGAATGAGAGTCTGATAAAAACACCCCAACAATCCACAGCACTCCAGTCCATCAGTGAACATCTGGAGAAGACTAAAGTTAAAACTAAGTCAGCATTAAGATGATATGTGATAACTCAGATATGTGTCTATAATCCATAATAACTCTTCCTCCAGTGAAGAAGTGTTCTACAAGCCAAAACAGCTCTGTTAAACTGTTGAACTCTGTTAAAAACATCTTAAT
>JAUYWG010000018.1:1938502-1952836 GCA_034779775.1 Enteromius afrohamiltoni | reverse complement strand
CTCCACACCATTGCATTCAGTTTTTATTCACAATTTGTTTAGTGTCCCAACTTTTTTGGAATCCGGTTTGTACTAATGAAAGCAATCGCAATCTTTTCTGTATACGTATTAATTCCTTGGTTTAATAGCTCTTTCTGATTATTAATAGACTTCTGTCTGTATTAGACCCAACTGAACTATGACAGCAAAAATGTGAGCTCGGTCAAAGTCCCGTCTCAAACACATCAAACAATGGCCAATGCAGAGAACTTGAACCCCCGTCACTTTTCAAAAGATGGAAGGGTATAGTACTGTATACTATAATCCACAATGCAATGCAACTATATACTAACAATACACATACGACTCTGTCTGCTGTTGCTCTCAGGTGGCACACCGTATTGATTAAACAGTAAATTCATATTTATGTATTTAAAGAGCACATTAATCAACAGTCTCAATATTGAGAGGTATTAATGTAGCCCAGAGTCTCTGTCCGGCTTTTATTGCTTTAGATGCTTCTGACCCATTATATTTATATCCTACTGGAACCAAAAATCTATAGTAGAGCCTTTCTTTGCTGAAAACACACACAAACAAGAAGATCACAGCTGCTTCATCAAAGCTGACTATTAAATGTGATAAATAACACCTCATGACACTTACGGTGCATGCATAATCCATGGAATCATACAATAAAATAACACCATAAGATTTATATGAATGCTTTGAAATGCAAAATTGATATTATTGTATCTTTTGGTATCGCCAAGCGTCCAGAAGATGACATCATACAAGATATCAACCAGCACATTTTCTTCTAGAGCCTCAAGACAAACATTAAAGACATAAGTGACCATCTGTCAAAAGATGCAGAACATACAACACTTTATGGTTACTGATTCCACAACGCTCTTCATCCAGGCTTCTCATATCCAGTGCAATAAAAAGAAATAGTAGCTAAGACCACTGAATGCTTGCTAAACCACCGAGCGTAACATTTAAAGAAAAAAAGGAAGGAAGCACAAAAGCATGAAAGAGAACAAGAAGAAGCAATGAATGCTCACTGAAACGACTGGCAAACACAAATATATTCCAGTATAATATTAGGATTCATGATAGCATCATAATATTAGACACGGATCAATTCCAATGGAATATGTTTTGGCCTGTAGATTCATAAGCAGGTACTAATTCACACAACTAACTAGCCAAACCTTTGGTTTATTACTAACTAACACACAGGAAACAATCAGGAAGAGGATGAAAGAAGAGCCTGTCAAAATAAAAGTCTCTAGAGAAACATTTAAAAAATGAAATGTTTGACTGTGGTCCTGGATCATCTGCAAGCATTTCTAATAATAGAGATAAATGCCCAGGATTAAATAAACTCTTATATACGCGCATTATATATGCCAAGATATATTTAAGAAAAACATCTATATGTTGAGTATATTTATATATAATATCAAATACAAGCATTAAAATATATGCATATACTAAATATATACTGCTTGCATATACATCCAGTAATAAATATACACGTTAATTGGATGTGATTCATTGCAATTAAACGCTTGACATCCCTAAAAAACATACATGACGTATTCTGTATAAGGTCTCTGTTTGTCAGGTTTAATGCATTATACTTATTAAAGGTGTAACAGTGAATAGAAAAGTATTATAATTATGGTTTCAATTCATGTGATTGTACAATAATATGACTAGGTGCACTACAAGACACCCTCTTTTATAATAAATCATGCTGGATTTTTTCTTGTTTTATATATATATATATATATATATATATATATAGTTCTTATTCATATGTTATTTTCTGATCCTGAAATGTTCTTCTTTCGTCTTTCTAAGTACTGTCTTAGCATTTCCTGATTATGTCATATTTCACACCAAAGAGACTGAGCTGAGGGTCAACTTTCAAAGAGTCAACTTAACAGATGCAAAGTGATGAAGTGGTTTATTGTTCTCCTGCTGTGTGTGTTTGTGTTTGTCTTCACAGGGGCTGGACTTTGACAAATCTCAGTCTTTAGACAAAATGAAGAATGTGTGACCTCTGATCGCTCATATTGTTTCAGTCTGATACGAAGCTCCTTACTGACCAATAATGTTTCACCCTAAATCGCCATTGGTCACTCTGTCTGTGGGTTTTACCAATTTTTTGACAATTTGAAAAAGCCACAGACAGGACAGGACAGCGGCAGGAAAAATCCACATTTAACTCAATAAATGAAACAAGCTAACTTAAAAGTTTGAGGCAATAAAATTTGAGCAAACTCAAAAATCTCCTACAAAATACGTTGAACTGGTCATCTTAAACTTACGTTTGCTCAACTTGATATTATTCTTTTTTTACAGTGTAATCTGTAAGATGACATACACATATACCAGCTTTGACAACATGTTACGACACGTATTTCCAGCCGTGACTACAGTCGGGTGAATATATTGTGTTTATCTGTGACGACTGCATTCATCAAAAACATTAATAACAGTATCTGCTCGAACAATCAGAAACAGTCCTGGGAAAATACATCTCTTTCAAGGCAAGTTATCTGCATAATTGTGCTTCATACAACAGACTGTTATATATCAGCTTCTCAGTAATAAACAGAAAAACAATAAAGTCCACGATGCAACAGACAACAGCATCATTACTGGAGATACTCTGAAAAGTATAAAACCAGTAATAAGCAGCTCTCTGTTCTGTGTTCACGTGATGCTGTTCTTTTTCTTAATTTATTCATGATATGCACTGTTTTACTTGAATGTGGTGAATCCATCATCATTAATTCCCCTCATGTTGAACCAAACCTGAATGTTGAGTTTCCTTTCTATTAAAATGACTTTTTTTTTTTTTTTTTGCTACCTATTAAATTTTCTTCATCAGAATGAGATAAAGCAACACATGGATTTAATAAGCTAAAATATACATGTATAAAAAATAAATAAAAAATAAGAGAAAGGAGACTGAATTCATCACATATGGTGCTTTATTTGATAAAAATGTGAATGAACTCATTTTGTCATGTATTTTTCCGTGTCTTATCTTCATTGTATCAAAAGAGTAGCAGGAGCGTTTCCACAGAAGAAAGGAAGTCACACAGGTTTGGATCAGCATGTCTGAAGGATGACATGTTTTTCTCTGATCATGATAATTGCTCGAGAGACTCGGCTGATGGATGTGTGCCTTTCCTCTTTACTCAGACTTTATTCCCTGCAGCTCTGAGCAGCCTCATGCTTCAAAACATTATCAGCATCATTCAAGCTTATTATCCACTCACAAACATTTAAGATGCATGGATTTGAATTGCATGCCCATCTATTAGAGCATTTTAGAGACCTTTTTTTGTTTTTGTTTAAGCAGAAAGAAAACGAATAGAGAAGCTAGTGTTAACATAAACTAATACTCTTATTGTAAAGCATGTCTTTCTCAGTAATAAAAAAACGGAATTATGCAATTCTATGCAATTAAATTACATGTGTTATTTCAGTTCAGTAACACAAACTGAAAACAAACTTTAACTGGAATGAAATAAAATATAAAAAAATAAACTAAAACTACATTCTCTACAAAAGTAATACAATGTTCTTTATTGCTAAAATGAAAGCAAATAGAACATATAAAATAAAAACTACAGTGATATTTCTATGGTAATAAGAAATTAACTGTCCAAAGCCATGTACATCAATACATATTTCAAATAAATGTATTTTTCCAGCAAATATTTGAAACGCATGCACATTAGTTTGGATGTCTAATCGTCTCTTCACACTGAAATCATGTGACATCTGCTGCTCAAATCCACAAAGCAAATCAGGCTAAAGAACGCAGCCAAAGAAAATGAGACACGCTCCTTGAATATTATTGTCCTCGTCTTGCTCAACTGTCAGACGCTGCCCTCAAAGACCTCATTAATGAACATGAAGGAATCAGACAGAAGCAGGAAGCGTCCGAGCTGATTATGAGTTCAGGAGAGAGAAATAAGAGTGTGTGTCTCACCCCGGGTAGAGTCTTTTGTTCGTGGAGAGCGCTCTGGGCCTTCAGCGCTGACTCTCTGGCACAGTACGTTAGAAAGGCACATCCTGAAACACACACACACACACACTTCAGCACGTCAGTGACTAGACACATTCAAACACCATCGGAAATATACAAAGCCAGTTTCTTTCAAAGCATGTTTAGATTTGTATTTGTTTTACACTGACTAATCAAAAAGAGACATCTCATCTGAGCTGGACACTTTTCAATGTCAGTTTACTTCTGAAGCACAATTTAAAACATAAAGCTGGAGTATAAATCATAACGTATGAGTTCAGGTATAAAAAGCTAATAAAATAGGTTTCAGGCTGTACAAATCATACAAATATAATTAAACAAAGTATAAATAACACATCAAATGAACAACAAAGTTTTTAAAATAAAAAGAACTAATGTGACCCTGGAGCACAAAACCAGTTTATACATCATCTGGAAGCTTAGCAGTCTACAGTACTAACCAACAATTGCATTTTCCATTTATCTTCACGGAACATGATCTTTACTTAATATTTGAATGATTTTTGGCATAAAAGAAAAATCTCTCATTTTGATCCACATAGTGTGTTGTTGGCTATGGGTAGAAATATACCTGTGCTGCTGAGGACTGCTTCTGTGCTCATATCACTAATGTGAATGTAAGGCATAAATAATTACAAATCACACGGCTGACGGATATGCAAGCGACAGCAATGTTCAAAATCATATTAAAAGCAGAAAAAAATCTCCACATATGCATTTTCAGACACCTTCACCTCTGCAAATGAACGTGAACACACGCTTCAACATCAAAATCAAATGGGTTTTGTGGCCCGTGTGTGACCCTCGGAGAGCTGTTTCTGCAGCAGCCGCACAATCTCTCATCACCATCAAGTGCCCTCATTAGGGACCGAGCCCATCGGCGCTCCAGCAGAGATACTCCACAAAACCCACTTACTTTACACTCATAAACATCTTCAACTACAAGCTACTTTATTTACATGCATTAATACAGTACAGTAAAATCAAATAAATAACACGTGCATTTCCATTTATGCACCTGACAGACACTTCTATCCATATATATATTTATAATATATATATTACCTTATTTATTAACAGTCAATATATTAAAGCATTTAAAGTTGAATTCTATTCAATTCAATCAAATTCAAGTTTATTTATATAGTTTATTCAGAGTGAGTAAAATATTGAGTGAATATATTATAATAGAATAATACATAAGAAATTGCTGCCGTTCTTCAAAAATATGGGACAATATATATTAGTATGGGGAATTTACTAATGTGTGTAATTTTATATTTTATAACACACTTTACATTCTATAGCTGTGCACGTGTTAAAATAAAGATAACTTCTTTATCGTAAAGAGAACTTTTAATTCAAGTTTTATTTTTTCTCTAAATTCTGTGTTTTCCATTTTATTTCTGATGGATTCTGTGTTTTAATATATATCACTAATGTAGCATCAAAAATAATGACACCAATGAATACAGCTTCTGTTCTAACCATTCTAGCAATCTTGTAATCCGATGAAAATATAACAATTAATTTTTATCAAGTAAGATGCTGCAAAACAGAACATTATTAAACTAAAAGATGGATAAATGTTTTCATTTTCCTTTATTTATTATGATTACTTATTATTATAAGAATTTGATTTCAGTGTTATAGTCGTCTGATATATTTTTATCAGTTAAACTTTTATTTTGGCGGTTTGCACTGAAGATCAGGTTTGTGTTTAGCAGTAGTTTTTCTATGTATGTGTAGATATGTTTATATGTATGTCTATTTAGCAGCACACACACTTCAACACAAACTGAATGCAAACAGACTGAGGATGAGAAAGTGCTGATGCAGGAGTCCAGCGGAGGCAGAAGCTGTGATATAATGTCACGTAAGAGCAGCAGAACCTGACACAACTCAACACAAGCCAAGGTGGTGACCACACAAGCTTAATATCTGTCCGTTTGGCTTGATTTCAATCATGCAGTGACATTCAGACATCTTTAAGCGTGACTTAACCTTATTATCTCATATTTCATACAGCCTCTAAATGATCCTAATGAACACAGGTGTATTTGTAGAAGTAGCCAGCACTACACTGTATGAGTCGAAATCAGCCACTGTGCCAAAAATCTGTAAGATATTAAATTAAGATATATATTTTTGGGATTAGTAATACGATATCTATATACATATATTAGTGCTGTGAAACGATTCATCAAAAATGTATATAACTTCTTATATGTTACATTACATATAAATATATTGAATGTATAAACATAACATATTTTTCTTAAAAATATGCATGCATTTGTTTGCATTTTATATACATAAATATATATAATTACACATATATTATGTAAACAAAAGCGTCTGTTTTGGATGTGATTAATCACGATGAATCATTTTGTTTGACAGCACTAATATATCTATATATATTGTAGTCAACATTTGAAGTGGATCACAAAATGTAATCAAAGAAAGCATTTTTAGGACAACTTTGATGGACGCTTTTATATATCGTCCTATCCTACCATACAAGCTTATTTAATGATGGACCCTTATGACTGGTTTGTGCTCCAGTGTCTCATGTTTACTCTCGCTCTGGATAAAACCCAGTGTTTTTCTCACTACACCAGTCACAAAACCTGATGAATCAAACATAGAGAGTTCTTTTCAGACTATTGCTTCATAATTCATGCTTTCCAGGGTTAAGTGAAGTCTTCTGAGGTCACTGCACACTGACTCTGTGTTGTACAGAAGCGAATGACGAAAGAAGACCGACGCTGAGAGAGGTGTGAGGGGTCAAACCACATCAACAACACCCACCAGGGCAAAAAAAACACACTGATGATGCATTTCTAATGTGCTAAGACAAAGAAACAAAGAGTTCCTCCGTGCACGTGATGTGCTTGTGTTCTGAACTAGAACTCTCAGAGGGTTTGAGGACACTGTTATTGTAAGTGACGGGAGTATGTGTGTCACCATCCTTCTCTTTCTCTATTAATGTAAACGAACAGCTTTAATGCCGGTCCCCTTGGGAACCATCGACACAAAAACTGTGATTACAGCATGAGAGACTACTGCCTGATGGAAATATTCTGGCCTTTGCACTTGTAGATTATATAATGTCTGAGGGAAAAATAAGAGCGTGCACACAGAACGAACCCACATTACACAGTAAAAAAAAGATACTGTTCATAATTCAAAAAGCTGTGAGATGCATTAGTTAATAAATACAGACAGGCGTTGTTTATTAGCCGAATACATGCAAAATGAAATCAAATAGTGCATGCTATTAACTTTAATTTAGTCCAACTTCTGTCCAGTGCGAGCTTATTTCTTTATTTGCAGCTCTGCACAACACCACTCGTCTCTGTTTGACTCAGGAGGAGTTCAGTTCTGTTTCATTTAGTGCGGAGGAAAGATTCAGTGCATGTGACGCTTCGATTACATTGTTTGACTTTCCGTTTTTTGGAGGTGAGACAAAGCAAAAAGCAGAATGCTGCACATGTCTGTGATGTGAATTCAGGTCGAATGTATTTGTATAGACTTAGACTTCTTTATTGTCACTGTACAGTTGCCTGAACAACGAAGTTAGTCGGCAAGGCCACAAAGGTGCAGGTGTCAGTGCAGATATGGGGCGAGGGGACGTTATATACATAGAGCATGAAGCTTGAATGAGCAGAGGAGGTGATGAAGAAGAATGTCCCCCATGCAGAAGCCCAAAAAAAGCTCCAGTAGAACATCAGGAGACGTCCTTCTCGAAAATGGCTGAACGCTTTTTGATCTGGGCTTGTGTTTGAACCGATGCTGCTCTCATCCACAAACACACACTTCTTACTTCTGTCGGTGCAAACTGAAGTGCAGAAGTTGGTTTAGTGATGTTAAATTATATTTAATTTGAGTTTTAGTTCAGTCCACACTTCAAATAAGGCTTCTTCAATGATCCTCTAACTATTTGTTCATTTGCAGAAAATTTCTTACTGTACAGATCGATTTCTGTTAGCGCTGTCGAACCATTACTCATGAATACAGCATTCAAAACTAGTTTTTATTTACATGATATTTACATATATGTGTAAATAAATTCACGCACATGCTGTTTATGTTATACATGCATATATGTATATAATTGCTATTTTTCATGCATGCGTGTGCATTTATATATACATAAAACATTTACAAATATATTATGCAAACAAAAACCTTTATTTCGAATGCAGTTAATCGTTATTAATCATTTGACAGCACTAATGTCCACATAATTGAACTTTGCCCTGTCAAAACATGATAATAAAACTTGACTTATTACTACAAAATGAGACGGATTAATCGAGCATGATAGCTTTAATCGATTGCATCTCTTATCAACAATGAATCGATCATTGATTAATCATAGCCATCCCTAATACACATGTCTGTGTACTGTGTATACTGGTTATGTATGTATAAATACACACATGCATGGATATATTTATGAAGAATATGCCTCAAAAAAAGTATTTTTTAACATCACTAATCCAATATTTATATCAATAAAATGGGTTAAATTATGTAGACATCAGTGCTGCCAAATGATTAATCGTGACACGAAACTGTGCACTGTGTATATTTATTATGCAAACTTTTTTTATTTTTTTGAATGCAATTAATCGTGATTAATCATTTGACAGCACTAATTCCTACATAATTTAACCCATTAAAACCCATTGTCTTGGTAGGCTATAAACAGATGTAAGCTGCATACTAGGTTATAGTGATGTTGACTAATACTTTTAACAAAAGCTTTTTTAGGTTAACAGTCTGTTTGTTTGTTTTTCTGGAGATTGAAAAAGTTCTCAAGGTTTTATTAAAGGTTTATCGTTATTTTTAACAGTGCATGTGCAGCAGCAGTGATCTGAGCATGCATCGTGCCGCTTTTCCTGTTCTTCACATGGTTATTGTGAAGAGGGCAGATTTGCACGTGCTTATCACACACACACACAGAGGATCACTCATAGGTAAAGAAAGCACAGTCCGACCTTTATGCATCCCGGTGAACCGGTCCTTGAGCACCGTGAGCTCGTAGATCTTTCCGAACTCCTCGAACAGAGGCTTGAGGTCTTTCTCCTCCAGGTTTCGTGGGATCTGACCGATGAAGAGCTTGATGGCGTCGTGATCTTTCATGGGAATCGCGCTGTTGAGTCCGTTCATTCTACCGGAGCTGTTCGCGGTGCTGAAGCCATTCTCCGCCGTTACCGAGGCCATCTTTCTCCCTCCGGCGCGCTGAGTCTCCGGCTCTCTACCATCCACTCCTCCTCTCTCTTTCTTTCTTACTTTCTTTCTCCTCCTCTCCCTCTATCTCTGCTGGACGCTCCTCTCTTGGTTTTCTTCTCCTTGCGTTTGCTCTTCTCAGGATTCTTTCACTTTCTCCATCTGTCTCGCTCCCCGCGTGTCAGCTGCCACTCTGACTAGTGACGTCAGACCGCGCCTTTTGAAGAGACCCGCGGCTCATTTACATAACAAGTCCGGCCCGGCCAATCACAGGGTGGCGTGAGTGAAGGTGCTCGTGGGGGCGGAGCGACGAGACAAACGTTTGTACGGCGTTGAAAGGATTGTGTGTCAAAACACGGAGCGATTTTTATAAAAGTGAAACGTTGGTGAAGCTGCATTTAACATTATAACGGGCGGATATGTAAATAAGCTCTACAAAAAAGCTATAATTTAATAATTCTGTTTGAAACAGGAATACATTTTGATTTAGTGGAACATTTTTCCTAGTTATCTCAATGGTAAAAAGTGTCCCAGTTTAGCTGAATTCAAATTAAAAATATACATACTGTATTTCTAAAATACAGCGGTATAAAAACAACACAAATGCAATTTATTTTTTTTAAATAACTTTAATTTGAAAAAAAAAATCATAGTACAAATTAAGTTCATAAAAATGAATATGATGAGTTTCTTAGCTACATTACTTACATTTTAAATCAATTAAAAAAAATAAAAATAAAAACCGTTTGTTTATAATCTTTTGTTAGTACAGCAAAGTACCTGGATATTATCATGGTATTTTTCTATGTATATAAACTATAAACATTCAGTACCATGATATTATCTGATACTATAGAGTTATTATAGTTCACTGAAACTGGAACTAAAATTAAAACCATCATTATGGTAATAAAATTAACGTTAAATAAAATAGAAAACACTCAATTAGCTAGCTGCGGAGACAACATTTCTCATTTTAATTATGTTTAACTTAAATACAAAAACTAGAAATACAAACTAAAGTTGAACAAATAAATAAAACTACATACAGAAATACTAAAAGTGACAACAATAATTAACAACTAAAACTTGAACTCCTGGAGCATTCAAAATATTAATAAAAATACATAATTTAGTATCTAAATGATACTTAAATACCTCTACCTATAAAACTTCACTTTTATGCTTTAAATGATTTTTTTTTTAATTCTACACTGATTTTCTGTAAAAACATTCAACTAGACTAATTGTTCTTTTACTTGCATCTCTGTATGTGGCAGTATACAGAAATCATCTAGGGCTAAAGAAAAAAACAAAGGAAACTTCTTTCTGTTATTAAATTGAATAATGATTATTTTGATTGTTTGTCTTTTAAAGATGAAGCTGTTGGCATCTTCAGATTGTAGATGACACATTAAACGCGTGGCTGCTGTCCGTGGTGCTGAACTCAATCACACACAGCATTAACAACTGCTGAACATATACAGCAACATGAGCACTCACTAGTGAACCAACTACTGAACAAAGTGTGGGGAAAAAATGATTTGTGTTTGAGAAAGGCTCCTGTGCTTATATGTGACCCTGGAGCACAAAGCCAGTCATAAGGGTCAGCTTTTTCATTTAATGTATTAATGAATAAATACGCTTTCCACTGATGTCTGGTTTGTTAGGATAGGGACAATATTAATTTGAACAATTTGAACATCTATCATCTAAGGGTGAAAAACAAAATGTACTATTGAGAAAATCACCTTTAAAGCCGTTCAAATGAATCCCATAGCAATGCAGATTACTAATTATGCATGTTTTGATATCCCGTTTTGATATATTTACTGTAGGTAATTTACAAAATATCTTCACAGAACATGCTCTTTACTTAATATCCTAATGATTTTGGGCATAAAAGAAAGATTTATCATTTTAAGCCATACATTTGTATTTTTGGCTATTGCTGCAAATATAGCTGAGCTCTTATGACTGCTTCTGTGCTCCAGACTCACGGATTCTGACACCTGTCTGCTTGCTGTTCAACAGATGACTTTCTTGATTTCAAGGCTTCTTAACGATTATAGCATTTAGTCAGCGCTGGAGCACCTCAGGGAGCACAAATCTCCATTCAGCGGCTGCTGGAGCTTTTCTCCCGTTCCTCGGCATGTCGTTTCTAAACGGATCCTGCCATGTTTTATGAGCTGAGCTGGAGTGCAAACATAATGGAGAGGCTTTCATTTGCATAAAGGCATGGCTAATTTGGCCCCAGTGTGCTTTATTTTGCTCATCAGCTGGGAGCATCCTAAACACACGTAAAGACACACACCTGTATAGATGTTCATACACACACTAAACATTTGATGATTTCAATCTGATTTGATGTAATTTAGTGAGTGAAGGAAATCAGATGCATTTGTTCAGATGCTGATATCAGTATCTGCTTTATCTACATCAGTAATTAACATGATGAGAGTGATAATGTCATTAGAACTACTTAAAATGCAAACTGATCTACAGTACAGGTCAGATGAGCTTCTAGAGGTAGTCACCTGAAATGGTTTTCACTTCACAGGTGTGCCTTATCAGGGTTAATTAGTGGAATTTCTTGCTTTATCAATGGGGTTGGGACCATCAGTTGTGTTGTGCAGAAGTCAGGTTACTACACAGCCGACAGCCCTATTGGACAACTGTTAAAATTCATATTATGGCAAGAACCAATCAGCTAACTAAAGAAAAACGAGTGGCCATCATTACTTTAAGAATAAATGTGTGTGTGTGTGTGTGTGCTAGTTCATATAGTAAACATAGATATAGTTTTCTAGTTGTGTTAACAAATTAGGATGTGTCTAAATGGAGGTACTGTATTGTTGGGTTTAGCTCATTCCTTGTTCTATATTGATCTCCACACACACACTCTGTCTGAGTTGATGTCCTGCACATCCAGAGCTCATTTGTGCAGCTCGGTCCGTCTCTGACATCAGAGCCAAGCAGGACTTCATCTGTTTAAATCAGCAGCTGGTATGTTTAGACTCCGGCCGACCCTTAATGCCTCCAGCAGGACGCAGAAAAAAGAAGAAATCCATGAAAGACAAACACACGAGAGGTCACCCACACTGCCATGAGTCATCCAGCTAATGAATCCCACAATCCTCTGCTCTGAAGCAGACCGAGACAGAGCAATAATGAGGAGGAGCGGCTTCTGTTTGCTTCAAACACCTGGATTACAATCTAAAACACAGCAGATATTTACTAAACTAAATTATGAATTGAGAGGGAACAAAGAGAAAAATGAAAAGGTTTTGTTCATTTTTGCAGTCTACATAAGAAAAGATTGTATGTAGTTTTACTGTGAAATAATCTAAATATTGTTATTTTGTATAGTAAAAAATTCATAGTTACTCTCTTACCATATAGCAATAGATTGCTATTTTATGGTATAATACTGTAATGTTTATAAAGCGAAAACTACCAGTTTACAGTTTAAAAGAAACATCAGACTTTATGTCATTTTTCAGTAAAATATTAGAAAGTTTATGGTTTGAAAGTAAAAAAGCAAACTATAAATTAACATAGAATTTACAGTAAAAAAAACGGTAGGTTTTCTTATCATAAGTAGTGAAAACTGTAAATTGTTAAATATAAATGTACGTAATTTTACTGTGCAATATTGTAAATTTAGGGGTTGTGTTATATAGTAAAAACTATGAATTACCACATCATTTACAGTACAAACGGTAGGTTTCTGCATAGGCACTACATGCCATTTTACGGTACACTAAAGTAATGTTTATACAGCTAAATCTACCATATAATTTACCGTTTACAGTTTAAAACAAACATCAGACTTAATGTATTTTTTCCTGTAAAATACTAGGTTTATGGAGTTTGAAAGTAAAATAAAAAACAAATAATGTGATGTAATCATGTAATTTACAGAGGAAAACATTAGGTTAGCTTTCCACATATCTTTCCAGGATATAAATGGTTAAATGCTTATATGCAGATTTTAGAAGTAAAAAAAACAATATATAAACTATATATAAACTATATTATATTGTACAATAAATAACAAAAAGTTAATTTTAGTTTTTTCTTATTTGTGTTATCAACTGGGTTTTTTGAGGGTTTTTAACATTTAAAACATTATCTTTTATTATTGTTTAATTAATGTTTAGTGCATTATTTTATTTTTGACCATGTAGAGCATATCTACTGTATATCAAGCATATCTATATACAAATACCGTCTTTATTTACAATGGACAGCCAACTGACAATGCCCTTCAGATTATTGGTGTGGTTTGTTATTATTATGGCACATCTGAAGGTAGCTTTGTACATTAACATTATATCACAATAAAAGTATATTGTTACAAGTTATTTGCCATCCTGAAACATTGTGACTGTATTTTTTCAGTGTGTTTTAGAGGTTTGCAGCAGGCTGTGATCTGACGGAGATGATCTGAGGATCTAATAATGACATCAATAATTGAGTTTCCTCTGATTTTTACTGTAATGTACATCTGTTCACCTCCAGCTGTCGCAGAAGAATTGACCCAGTGACTTCATCTGCTGAGAGAGAGAGAGACTCACAATCCATCACAGCCCATCTAACATGTGCATCAAAACAACTACATGAGTGTGTGATAATCAAGAAATCACTGAGGAAATCACGCTTGACGACATCAGACAACAGCAACTACACACACAAGTATATATATATTTAAATGTGTGTGTTGTTCTCAACACTAGAGGAACATGCTGTATATCCAGTGTAATATCCAATATATCTATTATTTCAGTAGAATGAAGCTAAGCTCTTGATTATGTTTAAATCTCTCTCATTCCTTACCGTTTCTTTATTTTATTGTGTTTCTATCATTTTTATTAGTTTTTTTTTTTTTTTTTTTTTAAGTAAACAATTTTTTCCTCATAACAAATTACCAAGCTCATAACAAAAATAGCAAAAAAAAAAAAAAAAAAAAAATATATATATTATATTTTTTTTTTTATTGTTTTATCTATATATATAGTTTTTTTTTTGCTCAC
>JAUYWG010000018.1:1908745-1920638 GCA_034779775.1 Enteromius afrohamiltoni | reverse complement strand
AAATATATTTTGTGTATATATAGCATACAGTACATAAACCTGTGTTCTGAACATGGTCAGTGATTTGTGTGTGTGTGTGTGTGTGTGATATTGCACATTATTATATATTATAAAGTATTTATGTATTCTAAATAATATATATATATATATATGTCTACATGTGTGTGTTTATTACTGTTGTCAAGTGATTTAATCGCATCCAAAATAAGTGTTTGTTTACAGAATACGTGTGAATACGGTGTATATATAAAGACACGCACACAATATATATTTAGAAAATATATAGAATGATAGTATAAATATCTATATTCATATAATTTATATAGAAATATATTAACAGTTTTCATATACACACACTATATGTGTGTATTTAATTAAAGTTTTGTATTTAAATATACATAATACACACAGTACACACACATATTCTGTAAACAAAACCTTTGATTTTGGATGCAATTAATTAGTTTGACAGCGCTTATATACGTGTGTGAGAAGATTTAGAGTTACAAAATGATCCGTAACATTATCATTAATCATAACAAACAAATGAAAATCATCTAAATAAACACGGAAATTAATTTAGTTTTCCAACCATTAACCAACATTAGAACACATTTGTAATTACATTATAGAAATGCATAGATTTAAAATATTTGTGTTCAGAAGTGTTTGTTTGACAAAGGTTTGGAAATCCGTGCCCTAATTCCGCAGGTCAAAGGTTAAGTAGGGGAATTAGTCAGATTTCCCAGCAGCAGCCCCAGACGGCTTTGTTGTTCAGTGCTGTGATGTTTACGTGTGTCTGTGCTGTAGACGCGTCTGAGGTCCTCGGCATCCGCTGGAACCCGCTGTTCTTTGACGGGCCCTCAGCGTCCCGGGACCCCGGGCTCCCTCTGCATGTTCCCCCCATGCATGGCTACCCCGTCCCTGTCTGACCCTCGTCACTCTCATTACTCTCGGCAGAGCTGAGTGACGTCTGGTCCATCTCCAGCATCAGCGTCCGCGGAGAGACCCAGAACTCGCCCGTCACGCCCAGCCTGCCCACCATCAGTGAAGAGCCGCCCGTCTGAAGATCACACGCCCATTCAGCGCTTCAGAGTCTGAGCTTCACAGCATCTCGGGAGATGCTTTTCATTAACTAGTCTGGACGAGGGTCAGAAACAAGTACATGACTTTATGAAGACTGATATCAAATGACCCTTCATTTTTCACCAGACAGGTGATATAAAGGCAATTATTGAATATATATATATAAGAATATATAAGAAACAAAACTTGGGTCTGAGAAAGAGCCTCAGTCCAAATTTATTACAATATAATTAATAAAAAGTAAATAAAGTATGTTACAAATTTTGCACATTTTCCCTGAAATCCAGACATATTTCTATAATTCCCATTATTCCGTAAAACATGCTGCAAGATTAATTATATGTAAAATTAATATAGTTTCATTTACTATTTTTTTTTAATTTAATTTTATATCTGTAATATTCTATTATATATTACTGTCAATTTTTTTAGACATATTTCCATAATTTCCATTATTGTTAAATGTACTGCTAAATAATTGCATCTACGATTAATACCTTTTTATATAAATTATATGCATTTACATATTATAAAACTTTACTGTAATTACAATTTAAACATTAATGCAATTTTGTGGGAAAATGTGCAAAACAGTAACATTCACATATATATATATATATATTTATTTATTTATTATTAGAGTGAAATGCAGTATATACTGTGGCAGTGACCATGAAATGAATGTACCATGGTATTAGCATGGTATTAAAAAGTAATAGGAAATATTTTGTAAAAAAAAAAATATAAGTGTTTGACCACTTATTTTGCATAAGATGAATCCATCATCCAGTTTCTGTTGCTTCTGTGAAGTTTTTGTTTTTTTTTTCTTAATCAAAGACTGAATTTGCCTATTTTAGACCCAGATGCAAAGAGCCTGATTACCGCGGCACGACGCATGTCATTGCATTTAATCCAGAGTGTTTCTGAAATGTATAAAAATGTCAGTTCCTTTGCATGATATAATAAATCTGACAAACATTTACAATCAGGAAGACATTAAACAGACAATCTGGATTCAAAAGATTTAGGGAGCAGCTGACACAAAAGTGCTCAATCAGCCTCTGATAATGCAAGGATTCTGATAAATGTGATCAGCTTAAAGGATTAGTTCACACAAAAGTGAAAATTAGCGCGTTTTACTCATCCTGGATGTATAGGCCTTTCTTCTTTTAGAAAAGTCCATTCAGAGTTCTATTAAAAAATGACGATGTCAGTGTCACACACGTATAGAAAAACGTCAGAGGAGTCGGATATACTCTAAGCCAAGAGGAGACCGGGTTTCCCTCGTGCTTCCTTTGTTCCCACATTTCCCAGAGGCACGCGCGATGCGTACGCTTTCCGTAACTAAGGTCTTGGTTTGCTGTTAATCAAACGCTCCTCGTGTCATCCGCAGCGTTTGCATGATTGGCAGGCGTGCTAGGGCTTGCACACTCGCTTTGTGCTCCATCACGGGATGCTACAACATTCCTGCCTGTAGAAAATGCAATGCCTAGCGTGATTTCTATTACTTAATGTACCGTATGTCTGTAAATATGATTGTAAACTGATCTTGAATGATATTCAAGTTCTTTGTCTTTTTTGTTACTGAATCATCAGCACTAATATAGCCTAAATAAAAATATTTTGAGCAGACTCGATGCATATTGTCACAGAGATATATGCTGCAGTGACGCTATCCCATCACAACAAAATGAGTGTTGTTCGGGTTTAATTTTCATTCATGTAATAAACGCTGCACTTATTACAGGAACATTCAATATAAAACTAACGTGGTGCCTTTACAGAGTAAGAGTGGTCATAAGCACACAAAACACAAGCGACCGATGCATTCAGGGTAGTTTCTGAGGATACAGCAAGTCTTTAAGGACATATTCTTGGTGCAAATCAAGGCCATGAACTGAATGAATAAAAGACACAAACTAACAGATCAAACCTACTCCTGCAATATACACAAGCATCAGCAGTCACTCAAAAATTCTAGTATATTAACATGCCAGTCACATTTCACCCTAAAATCCACTCAAAAAACTGCAAAGCTTCCATTTGGAACGTGAATGGTGTTTTCAAGAGCATTTGAAACTGTTTAAAGTAAGCGCTGTACATTATATCTCAATTCAGCCTAGTTGTTTTCTATGTGTTTCAGTCATACCTTAACAAATACTACCATGATGCATGAACGCTACAAAATGACACCTCCAAATAAGACAAGAAAATTGTGTTCTTTAGGGTGAAATATGACCTGAACACGTTCTTGACATTTTTTTCCCTTTTAAATAAGGCCATGTATTTTTCTTTTATCCTTTTCATTCTCAAAAAGGTCCCCATCATCAGCTGCATTTATGAATCAAAACTCGTTGCTCGTGGAAACAAGGTTACAGTGGCAGATTACAATTTTTAAAGGACTAGTTCACCCCAAAATTGTGATTATTGTAATGTTTTCATCAATCCATTCACTGCAGAGCATCCGTTGTGGAGTTGGTAAGTCTGTTCGCATTATGAAACAAATTGATCTACATTTTGGATGAGGACATTTTTAGTTCATATTTCAATTTTGGCTGAACTATTCCTTCAAGATGCAGGTAAAAAAAGTTACTTGTCTTCCACAAAAAAATCAAATAAGGCATATTGTTGAGGTGCAACATTAAAAAAAAATCAATCAAAGAATTCGCAAACAGAACACTAAAAACTGAACGACTATAAAAGTTATTTTTTGCTGCCTTTAAAAATACACATTCAAACCCCTTCGAAAACTCATGCAATACAGTATTTTTCTGAATGTTTACCGCATAAATAATGCACTGTTTGTGAGGAATACAGCACACTCACAAAACCAGTCATAGGGGAAATTGTTTTAAATTGAGATTTATACATCACAAATAAACAAGCTTTCCATCAGTGTATGGTTTGTTATGATAGGACTATTTAAAAATCTGGAATCTGAGGGTGGAGACCAATCAAAATCAAGTTTGTATATATTTAAGATAGGAAATGTGCATGAGTTTTACGGATCATGTTGACCCATACAATGTATTGATACAAATAAACCCGTGACTGCTTATGACTGGTTTTGTGCTCCAGGAACACACATAATCCATATTCTAGAACCAATCATCCAACAAAAGACATAAATCAGGCCTCATTTCCCAGAAGCGGAAGCTCTGCTCAGAGGTAGTCATCCTCGCTGGAGGCAGATGAGGATTCTTCATTGGGATACTCGGAGCCCTGGGAGCTGGCTGAGGGGGTGCGGCTCATTCGCCACAGCTGGGAGGCAAAGGCCCGCCCCCAGCTGCACGGTCGACCAATCGGCCGCAACAGACGCACCAGCTCCGCCGCCTCGCGCCAATCAAACGTTCACTTGCTCTGGCCGCGTGAATGCCGCTGCTTGCTCATGGTGGTCAGCATCTGACTGATGTAGGACGTCAACAGGTCATCCATCTTGTAGCCCTGTTATGAGGAGACAAGGCAAATCAATCTACAAATCTTCAATTTGTGCTAATGAAATTACTTACTAGTCACATGCAGCATGCAAGGCATTGTTCTCTCACCAGTGACGTCTCACACAGAAGCTTGCTGCCCTGAACCAGGTTTCCGATCGTGATGTGGAAGTACGTGTTCCCGCTGCTCCAGTTGGAAATCTTGGTGAAGGAATATGTGGTTAAAATGTCCTGCGGATGGAGAAGAAAAATACAGACATCACTGCACACTGAGATCAAGACACTGGAAACACATTCACCTATTATTATTATTATTATTATTATTATTGCCTCATTGCTAGTATATATGTATTTTAAGTCTATTGTTTGCTTACGTTTATTTTTACTACTGCAAAAAAATGGATTGCTGCCAAACAATTAATCGCATCCAAAATAAACGTTTTTGTTTACAGAATATATGTGTATACTGTGTTCATCTATTATGTTTATTGAATAAAAATGTTTTAATAATGTTGTTTATAAGTTAGATATAAAATTGTACAAATGTAAATATTTTTAAGTTATTTGACGGCACTAGTTACTCGATTATTATTTAGAACGATTGACTGGTTACTAGATTACCATAATAATCATTTAGTGACAGACATAAATAAACGAAAAAAAATATCCCCCAAAAAATGGCAGATGCACATAACAAGATTACAACATATTGTACGTAATAATAACAACAACAAATAATAAAGCTAAATAATAATTCAAAATGCTATAATATTATATATATATATTTATTATATGTTTTCATTTATTAATTCTTGACGTACTAAATTAATACTACAAACACATATTAAAAAATAAATAAATAAAAATAATAATAAAAATAAAATAAAAATTATTAATAAATGGGAAAAACAACAACAAAAGTACTAAAACTTTACATTAAAAAAAAAAAGTGCCATAGTGATACTACAATAAGACAGATTCAGAAAGAATGTAAAATATGAATGAATATTTTGCCTTTCATCACAATACATTTTTACCTTTCTTAAAATAAATAATTTAAAAAATTATATAATTATAATAAAATTATATATATGTATACATATGTACAATGCAAAGTTGATTTTGTCATATATACATATTACATATGTGCTATAAAATCATGAAGTACTCTTTTCAAATTACTTGCATGATGTCAGTCCGTTGCTAACATAAGTTGCACTACATTTCAGATTTTCAAAAGGTAAAATATGGTAGTTGCGTGATGGAACTGGAGTAAAAAGAGTTAAGAGCAAGAAAGCAAGCACACCTTGTTCTTGGGGTCGATGAGACTCACTCCATATTTATTGATGGCTATCAGCAGGATCTCAGGGAAATGTGGTTCAGTGGTTTGCTGCGTTGAGAGAAACAGACACTGATCGCTCCATCCAGAGAAAACATGAACATTGACTTTTTGACCAAACTGCACAGATACCTTCACTTCAAAGAAGGCTGAACCAAACGTGGGCCATTTGAAGATAACCTTCAGAAACATCAGCTTGGCTTCTTCTCTTGATTTCCCAGCATGCCTGTTGAAGTACGCCACAATCGACTGCAACAAGAGGAGAAACAGATGAGAAGGAGGTCTACAGGATCGGTCGGTGAAGGACAGCAGCGGCACGAACCCTCTTCCAATCGTCAGGAGAGAGCTGGCGAATCAGATCCTGAGGAATCATCTCCTTCAGCAACTTGGGAATGCTGGGAAAGTGTGATTTGTCATCCTCGAATTTGACCCGGTAGATCAGAGCGCCAAGCTGGAAAACCTCTTCTCTGGAGCATTTGTGATATCCACGCAGATACTTGGGAAGCTCCTTCACACCAGAGAGAAAGAGAAGCTGATACGGTATGCTACTGTATATCTGATATAGTGCTTGATATCTTTTTTGTCGGCTGACCTGGTAATAATGGAAGATGGAGTCTGCGAAGGAGTCTTTCCCTGGAACCGTGGTCGTCCACAACTTCTTCATGAAAAACACCTGGTAGGTCAATGAAGGCACTATACCTGAACATCAGAGTCACAAAAATAAAATAAAAATAATGAAAACTGGTGGTGCATTCACCATTATTATTTACTAATTCATTCATTTTATAAAAAATAAAACAAAAAACGCAGTAAAAAAGTGACAGTAAAGATGTATATAATGTTACAAAACCTTTTTTTTTTTTTTTTTAATAAATATATGCAAATTTTTCATAACCTATTTATTTAAAATCCTTAAAAAAAAGGAGGATCACTCGACACGGAAGACTGGAGTAGTGATGCTGAAAATTCAGTTTCACGGATATATTCAAATAGAAAACAGCTATTTTGATGTAATATTTTTTCACATATTTACTGTATTTTTGCAGATTAAAGTTAGTATGCATTAGAGATGAAGTAAACAGTAAAATTCAAAGCCATATACCGTCTTTAGCGGGTCTCGCTTTCTTGATCCAGTCTGTCAGATGACGAACAAAGTCAAAGAAGAAATCCCCCTCAGGTACACTAATCACCTACAAACAGACACAATATATGTAAAGCAGTCTTCAGCAGCACAGCTACATTAGCAGCAATATTATCAGGAAAAATCATCAGGATATTAAGTTAAGATCATGTTCCAAGATATTTTAGAAATATGCACTGAACTTCATTTGGACAACTTTAAAGCTTGGGGTCAAGCACCATCTAAACATCCAGAAACGTGCTGTATTGTGAAAATGGCACCGCTCAAAGATGAGATTTCACCTTATCAGAGATCTTGACGAACAGGCTGAAGCCGTCGGGTGATTTGAGCAGCAGTCTGCCGGAGATGTTCAGACAGAAGTCTTTGGCCTTCGTGCTGGACTCCACCTCAAACGCCTGAAACACAGAGGAACCACAGACAGAGAAAGAGATTGATGAAACAGCCTCAGTCTGATTATGAGTATGTGTGAGGAGTCCTTGTCTCACCTCATCAGTGTCGTCGGGGAAGTAGACTTTGTGAAAGATCTGCGTGGTCTTGTGTTGAATGGCCTCTACCTCCACGAGATGCGGCGGATACTTGCGAGAGCCGTTCCTGCACAAAACAAGCGTCTCTTCATTGACATATTCACAGCATCATCACTGAAGAGTAAATAATATGTGTTCAATGAAAATAAGCTTTCAGTGCATGTGTATATTTGAAGGTACGTGTGTGTGTGTGTGGAGGGAGTGTGTTCACCGTAAAGCTTTCTGCAGTCTCTGCATGCAGTCAGAAGCCAGTGGATGGTGTGTCTTGGACTGTAGAAACCTCTGGACGTGTGGTAAGAGGACATTACTGGGAGGAAAAAGACCGGCGCACAACCAGAGCAGTTCCCAGCCCTTCTCCTCACTGTACCTGCGTGCACACACACACACACACACACACTTCAGGAGCACACACTACTGCACAGAGCTTCTGAACACAAGTACACATCATAAGAAATCAGAGTGTCTGGGTATGAAGGAAACGGAGAGATGTACTTGACATGGTTTTCAGTCATTTGTTTGATGATCTGGCAGTAGATCTCGTCTTTGAGAGGCTCTGCCTTCAGCGCAGCCTCAAAGATCTGATCCGTGAGCTCGTTCACAGACCGAGTACGTTTGGATGGATAATCACCCATATACTTCATCACAGGTGCAGGAGAGCGGGTTAAGGAACATAGCATACATAAACTTCTACAATTCAGGCTATAGAAGAATGAAATCACCTTAGTCATAAGCAAAAGGACATTATTAATGGTTTAATATTTCAGTTCGATTTTGCTCAAAGAAAATATGCATGTTTTAGAGAACAGGTCATACCTCAACACAAAATGAAAGAAGAATCTGAAATTATATTTTGCAAAAAATAAATAAATAAATAAAATACTACTGTATTATAGGGCCTAGGTTATATTTCAGTGCACAAAACAAAAATTGCATAAAAAAACATAAAGCTAATTTTAGGGGTCAATTCAGCCATCATTCTAAAAATAAATTCAAATAAAGTTTTGCATAAAAAACTAAAGCCACTTTTAATGCACAGCTCATATTGCAACACAAATGAAAAAAATCAAACTATTATAGAGCACAGGTCATATTTAAAAACACTCAGGACTGAAGGATATCAATGAAAGCCATGCAGGCCTCCTGGGAAAGCTCCTCATGTCCCACACACTTCTTCAGCAGGGCCTGTTTGATGGGTTCTCGTGTGCAGCACCACAGCTTGTCCTTCCCTCGGTTCTTGGTGATCATCACTCTGCTGAGTGTGTGTTTGGGAGGAGGCCTGATACACATACACATATCATTTAATGCAGCTCTGACAACATTGCTCTATTTCCCTTGTAAAGTCAAATGTTATTTTTAATAGAATAACATACACTGATAAATCATACACAGTAAGACCAGGAGCAAAGTCAATTTTGCATTGCTCTTTAAATCAAATCAATACAAAAATGAAATCAAATAAAATATTTTGCATTAAACAAATAAAACCTATTCTAAAGCCCAAGTCATTCTTAAACTCAAGAAATTATTATTTTTTTCCCCCAGAAGGCAGCAAATGTCTTTTTACAGACGTATTAAGATTTTATATTCGTTTTTTATTTGTGTATTTATGTGTCATTATTTTTCATCCCAATAAGTCTTATTCTCTGTATAAAATAATAATAATATTTTATGGTATATTATACATTCACAAAATAAATTCAATATTTTTTGCTAAAAATAAGAATTTAGAATATCCTAACATATTTATTTTCTAATATATTATTATTATTGTTATTATCATTATTATTATTATCTTTGGCAGAAATACTGTTTTACCTGGGTCTTAATTATGAAAAAAAAAAAACAACAAAAAAACTTTTTTATGCCTATTTTAAGACCATTAAGATGTTTAATATATGTTTAAAATAACTCTGTTGAAAATAATAAAAACAATTCTATAAATCAGAACATCTATTTTTATCATTTAATTAGAATACATTTAAAATAACAAAAACAAATGATAATAAAAATAAAATCAAATTAATTTGAATAAATAATAATACGTTTTTATAGAATATATTTAAGTAAAGATGTAATGATAATTATAATAATAATATTTTATTTTATTTTTGCATTTAATTTACAAGCATTTAAATATGTAACATGACCAGAGGCTGTGTAAGGACAGAAGTGTTGTGTGTTCACCTGAAGTAGTCGTAGGAGAATTCCTCCAGCGTGTAGGGCTTTATCCTCTCCTCCGTCTCCATCACAGGAACATGGGAGATCCGGATGGACTCCTGCCGCTGGTCTGGAGTCATGATGACCAAAGCCTGAGCCGTGGAAGAACCAGAGGGTTTCACAACACTGAGCAATAACAAACACATGATGAACATGATGATAACATATCAGTACCACGATGTCTGATGGAGGTCTAACGACTGTGGGCAGCACATAAACACAGTCTGCAGGGAAGTCTCCTTTCTGCTTGCTCCTGTCGTTGATCCCGTGAGCCCAGCCAGAGGTCATGACCTGCTCGCCCGTGTCCTGGTCCAGAACGATCAGGTCACCCTTCAGGAAGCTCAGGAAGGTCGAATCATCACCCGCTGATTGGAACAATACATCACGTGAGTGATGCTAACTGTCAAAGACTGGTCTCAGTCATCATAGAATAAAATTAGATATAAAAAAATTTTCCTACAAAAAAAATACTGTGTCCAACAGGGCCATTCTGAATTGAGAATGAATGGTAAGTTCCAGTTCACTTCCTGGAATGGAATTGGAATTGGAACTGCATGCAGCTGACAGGAAATTGAATTGGAATTACAGGAAGTGGAATTCAATTCAGGAAGAATTCCACTGAATTCTGTTTATTGCTGAGCATTTATTTGTCATTGCACTTAAAGACATACATTTGAACTTTATTTATGATGATTTCCAAATATCAAGCAATGTAAGAAGTAGAGTTGATCAAATGCAAGTAAATAAAAATGAGAAGAGTACATTATGAATTAATGATTGACTAAATTTCAGAAAAAAACTGAATTCAGTGGAATTCTTCCTGAATTGAAATGAAATTCCTTTAATTGTTGTTTAATTCCAATTCCTTTTCCTTCTTTGAACTGGAATTGTTGAGTTCATTCCTGAATTGACCCCAACCCTGGTGTCCAAACAGGGTAAATCATTATTAACTATTTATTAATATATTAATTCTGTATATATTAATAATAATTATATATGTATTATACTATTTATTATCATTCATATTTTTATACAGAGAATTAGACATTTCCCCCACATTAAAATGCCCTTAAATGTCAAATAAAAAGCAATTTGAGATCTTTTTTGGGGGGGGCTGAAATATGATTAATTGTCTTTATACAAAATTACATTAGACATTTGTTTTTTGTTTTATTACATAGGCCACTAAAATAATTGTAATTTTCTTCATGGTAAAAGCAATTGTTGTTTCGTTTTTTATTGTTTTAGTCTAAAATAAAACTATATTAATAATTATTATATTTAATAAATTAATTAATTTAATTCTGGACTCTGGCCCAAAAATATGCTTCATGTTTTAAATAATTTCTTGATTGTAGGTAAAAATATGATCCAAAATAGCCTTCATTTTCCTTTTTACAAAAAATATTTAATATTTCATTATTTAGATTTAGGCAGAAATATGATATAGGCCCTAAAATGGATTTTCTGATTTCCATTAGCTTTCTCTGACCTGGACTGGGATTGTCTTGTAAGGCCACAACAAACTTGGATCTCTTCCGGAGCCCCTCCAAGAAGGTGACCACCAGGTCTCGAATGTCCTCGGCGTTATTAGATGTAAAGGTGAACTCGTCTCCTTTCATGGTGGCCAAAGTGAAGCTCTGGGCCTGAAGCTTCCCTCCTCTAACAAACACACACCCTTAGCTTCATCTCAATTCATATCAAACCTTTAAAAACGGATCTCAGTCAAAACCGTACTTGCTGCTGGACACCGCTGTGATCTCTGGGAATGAAAGCTCCAAAAGAACCTGCTCCTGCTCGTCCACGAAATAAACACCCGTCCAGTTTACAGCCACGATTACATCATTCTTGGGGAGACTAGGACCTTCAGAAGTACAATAAAACAAGCATCAACTCACATCTGTTAACACAAACAAAATCTTGTGCAATATTGATCTGATATGACTCCTCCAAGAAATACCTGAAAACTTAAAGGCTTCGTAGAATCTGGAGAATAATAAAGGCCACTTATAACGAGCAAAATCCACCACTTCTTCCTTCACTTTCTGAGGATCGACTCTCTTCTGGGTGTAGATGCCCTAGAAACATAACCGTTCAAATACAGAATTATAATGAACTTCAGAATAGCATTTCTGTATTTGACCAAACTGCC
>JAUYWG010000018.1:1889180-1906176 GCA_034779775.1 Enteromius afrohamiltoni | reverse complement strand
TGCGAGATCCCATATGTAACGTCTCCGTTCCCTCCTTCAGGGAACGTGGGTTACGTTCGTAACCTAGACGTTTTATTTTGGGATAAAATATGATACTGACATGTCAGAACAGTTTTTATTAATGCTGTAAATGCTGACATATGAGATAATAGTCAGAAAAATGATCTTTATTAATACTTTGCATGTGTATGTGCATGTGATCCATCAGGGTTTTATAGCTCGTACAGTATAGGCCTAGTATAGCATGTGCGTATAATATATAAAGCCTACCCCTTGTCTAGAGGTGAGTTATCCAAATCATAAAATCTAGCTACTGGGGTGCCTCAGGGTTCAGT
Source organism: Enteromius afrohamiltoni (assembly GCA_034779775.1). NCBI lineage: Eukaryota > Metazoa > Chordata > Actinopteri > Cypriniformes > Cyprinidae > Enteromius > Enteromius afrohamiltoni. Next base: position 1,905,841 of record JAUYWG010000018.1, on the reverse strand, counting down.
TCTAGGACCACTCCTCTTTTCTGTTTACATGGAAACACTAGGTTCTGAAATTTGGGAAAATTACTATTCATATCACTCATAAAAGGGCCTAATTTTCTTCATGCAAAATGTCATTTAGAATTTTTTCATGTGACATTTTTTAATGATACTTCACTTCAGTGTCATGTTCTTCAATAACATTAAAACTAATAAAAAAAAATTAATTTTGGGATGAAATATTATGTTTTTGACAGGTTTTGGGAAATGTTCCTAAACAGTCTGAAAAATTAATAAGAAAAATAGTCTTATTTTAACCTTTTGCCTCAATCCAAAACAATAGGTTTGCATGTGTGTTTTTATTGAATATCATAATATGATGCATCAGGCTTTTATAGCTCTTATATTACAATATAGTGAGAATACGTGGCTCAAACTAATTGTCTTGAAAATTAATGATAATAATGGTCATAAAATAATTTAAGTTTTTTTTTAATTTTGAAAGCAAAATATAATATCCTATTTATGGGCTCCAATATGACCTGGGCCCAAAATATACTTTCATTTTTTTATCTGTTGAATTTTAAATGTATTTTAGAATTTTTCAAAATTGTATTCTTAGTTTCTTCATTTAAATGAAAAAATAATTATTTTGCACAGTAATATTGCCCTAAAATATGTGCATTTTCTTTATTCAAAATGCAATGTCATATATTTTCTGATTGATTTTCAAATCTATTTTTGTTTTCAATGAAGATTATTTATTTTAAATAAAGGTACATCAGTCAGACGACAGAAGGCATGTAGTAGATTGTGTGCAACAGGTTTCAGTAAAGTTTGATCATATTATGATGAGTTAAATATACAGATTAATATCTTGGTTGTACCTTATCAAACAGAGCGATGTACAGGGAGAAGCCGAAGCGGTCCTGAAGGCTGATCTTGTCTGAGAGTGCGTTGCAGAGCTCCATGGCTGTCGTTGCTGAATCCGTCAATAGTGTTTTTGTGGTTCCGTCCATAAATGTCACTGGCAGCATGATCGGCTTCTTTGATTTCGTGGCCTTGGATAAAATTGTTAAAAGAAGACATCATGTGAACCGCTTTTAATTGTGCTGTTTTGTCCTGGAGTTTGACAGTCCCTAGAGTTACTGTCTAGTTTTTGTTGCATGATAATAAGCAGCAGAACTCTGATACCTGCAGCTCGAGCCAGGACGGAGGCTGCGTTCTTGTTCCGTTCACAAACGTTCTCCTGAGTCTCTCCTCACAGTATGGAGCGTAACCCGGAGGACCCTCACTGATGTAGTTCCTCAGGTACTACCAGAACAAGTCAGGCATATTCAACTTACAATAACACCAACATAATTGGTCAAAATTAACCCTCAGGGACCCACTGATGCTAAATTAATTAAACAATTTGAAAGCAAAATTACTTTAAATAAATTAGTAATAATAATAATAATAATAATAATAATTACTAATTTAATAATAAATTAATTATAAAATTCAATATTAAATTAAATAATAAATTATTAAAAAAATAACTATCTATATCTGTTGTATACTCTCTCTCTCTCTCTCTCTCTCTCTCTCTATATATATATGCATTATATTATATACATGCAGATGTACTTACTAATGCATACATTTATTTCATCTTTATTAAAATGTATATAAATACTATATGAAAAAGTTATATTAAAAATTTATTGATACAATACAAAAATTGTATTATAATTTTTTTAATTTAAATTAAAATAAATAAAATTAATACATAATCTCTGGATACAAGCATTAATACTGAGTAGGAGCATTTAAACTATAATTTTATATGTCTATATATCAATACATTTATGTAATGCATAATGTAAATAATAATTGAAAACAAAAATATTAAAACAATTATAACATTCCAAGTAAAAAACAAAACAAACAAACAGTAAATTGAAAATATTCAAAATTACTTTTAATGTAGCCCCAGGTTTTATCCTCCTAACATGCTGGAAAGGTCCTCAAGAAAGTCAAAGCACATGCAACTCTGAAACTGAATAACTTTGAAACCCCATCATGCAATTTGCTTAGGGAGAGAATGAAAAGAAAACCAGTGTCTCTCACCTTCACAAACTTCTCAGAAGGAGCGAAGCAGCCAACACACAGAGACATGAGGATCCAGCCGCGAGCATGACTGCTTTTAGAGGGATTCTGGGTCAGCTGCTTACAGATCTGACAATAGATCTCATCCCTGAGACAAACAACAGGAGCAGGCACGCTGAGGGCAGTTTGAGGTATTCAGATTCATAATATCATGTGCTCATATCTGCAGTCTGACCTCAGGCCTGGCCGAAGGATGCCGTTGCCGATGATGAAGTGCAGCTTCTCTAGGTTGGACGTGGGTCGGTCCTCCAGCATGCTGTTTCCATGCACTGTGTATTCACCATCGTTCAGACGCTTCGTCACCTACAGAACAAAAACCGCAGAAGATAGAGAGGGAAATACGCTAAAACTAAACCAGGACTGAAATTATCAACCAGATAAAGATGGGGGCCCAACTGTTTTTTTGTTTTTTTAGGAATCAGATATTTAATTGAAAAGCCAAGTGAGATTTTAGGTTAACATGTCAATAATTAAATGATATAAATAATATTAAATTAAATATAAAACAGTAAATTATATTCATGGCAAATTATTTAAAATATTTGCTCGAAGTACATTTTGTAGGATAATATTTAAATAAATCAATAACACATTAACATGCTCACTTTTCTCTAATATTAGTCACAATAATCATTACTGAATTACTTTAAAATAAGTTAATTATTTATTTAATTAATTAGTTATTTATTTTCTACTTAAATTAAAAATTCTCTGAAAAGGCATAAAGTTTTGCAGGAAAATATTCACAAAATGGCAAAACATTTGCTCTGATATTTGAGCTTTTTTCAGCTACTTAGAACATATTATTGATCAACCTGTATTTTTTCCTGTAATCAGCACAAACTGCTCTACAATAATATGTGACCAAAATGAATTTACATGTTTGCATTTTTTAGGAAAAAAATATTATGCGTGGTTAGTAGGTTTTGTGAAAATAAAACTAGCTGAAATAAGGCCATTTAACTCATACTTAATAGTCCTGCACAAGACTTTTGAGTAACCATTCTATTAGGCTAGAATATTTACTTCACAATGATTTGAAAATCATTCCACTTACTTCTTCAGAGAAAACAATATAGTGTTTTAAATTTTAAACAACATGTTTTGTGGCTGAAAGCTCATATGCGGGGGAGTGACAATGGGTCATTAATATTCATTGAGTCACACCTGAAAAGACAATAATAATGTAAATAATAATGTGAGGAGATGTGAGAAAAAATGAAGGTCAAAGATAAATTACTGAGCAAATTGATCTTACTACAAAGATGTTAACAGACTTTTAGTCAATCCTGAAAACATGAAGAAGCTAACTGATTTGAACAAGAAGAGTTGATGATTCCTCATAACCAACTTTAATTCTTAAAACAATAAAAAAAAAAACCATGTTCCTTGAAAGAAGCATTTTATTTCTTATTGTGAAAAACATTCGAATACTCTAAATAACCTTTCTCCACTATAAGCAAAGGAAAGATTTGTAAGATCTGCAGGCTTTTACTGCTCAGAAACCCTGAGAGTGACTCAGACCTCTGAAATCAGTGTCTTGATGGGGTCACTGAGTTCAAAAACCAAAAGAAAGTGCGCAGAAAGGTGGGAATAAGGAATTGTGTGCGTGATCAAATCACCATGGTAACCACATCATCATCACTCACCTCCTCTGTAATCTTGGACTTCTTCTTCAGGGTGAGAGACACCAGCTTGTGACGTACGCTGCTCTTCTTGTGCGTCTCCGTGTGAGAGTTCTGTAAGAGACGGATCACGAAGACATGAATCGGTGCCGCTTCATCACCCCAGATGTGTGTGTCTTTGTCAGCGCACCTCTCCTTCTCCCTGCAGAGCCTGCAGCTCTCTCTTGTAGGTCTTCTTGCCGAGCGTCTCGTAGATCTTGGTCATGACGGGGATCTTCTCACTGCCGTCGCTGATGGCCGTGTGGTATTTGGGTTCTGGAAGATCACCCATGAAGCGGAGAATCGTGATCCACACGGCCAGAGACGCCTGCATTTCAACACATCATTACACCAGCATCCAAATATCTCACTTATCATATACAAGTCATTTTCTAGTTATTTATACATTTATTGTGGCAGTATTAAAACGTTTATGAATGTATATTAATTTTTGATTGAATTTATTTATATAGTATTTATATACATTTTAATGAAAATGAAATAAATGTATGCATCAGGAAGTACTTCTGCATGTATGTATTATATGTATATAATATAATGCATATATATATAGAGAGAGAGAGAGAGTATAAAACTTTTACATATATATATATTATTAATATATATTATTATATATATAAGTAATTGCATCCAAAATAAAAGTTTTTCTTTAATAATATGTGTGTGTGTGTATTGTACATAGACAGCACACACACATATATTATGCACGTAAAACTTTAATTTTGGATGAGATTAATCGATTGACAGTACTAATACTGTATATATTTTTTGCTGTATTTTGTTTTTAGTTATTGTAGTGCTTAAAAACAGATTAAAATAAGAAACTAGGTAACTAGCTAAAGTTAATAATTTTATAGTTTATTTTAACTATAAATATCCTAATACACACATATTTAAAGACATTTTTATAATTATTAAAAATAAATAAACAGTCAACATTTTAATTGTGATTTATTGTCACAATGCATTATGGGGTTGCATTCTCTACACCGTTGTCCTGAAGAAGCAGGGATCTCTGGAAGGCAGCAGTGTTGGAGAGATAAGCAGACACTTCCTAACATCTACAGTGTCAAAGGTCACATACCAGCTGATCTCCTTCGTCTTCGTGAAACAGTAAGGGCTGTTTGAGTGGCCGGCGCATGTAAGTGTGTGTGCTCGTGCCCTGGAAGTACGTGGCAGAGAACTTGGCAAACTTATACTCCGACAAATCTTCCAAATCATCCTCCGGGAGAGGAAGAGCCTCATCCAGGTCTTCCTCCTCGAGTTCCCTGTGCGTTCGCTCCAGGTCCTGAGGAAAACACAAACACACTTCATCAGATCATTACTGTTTTCTCAGATCAGAAATTAAATTCTCAACAAACAAAAACACCTGTGCATAACATAAAAGCAGTGTCTCGTTCTGTTGAACAAGCTACGATTGCTCTGATTTACATTTGTTTAAGGTACATCATTAGTTCTTAATGTCATGTTGATTAAAATGTATTCTATGGTTTTCTGTGGAATAATCTTCCCCCTCAAAACCTCGTTACTTTCCCAGAAATGCTTTTCTTACTTAGACTAGTCTTGTTTTCAGGCCTGATATCTAAATATTCTTAAATCAACAAGGATTTTCTAGGCAGATTTCAAGGCTTATCCAATTGGCAGATTATTTTGCTTGTTCTAAGCAAAAAGTCACTTAATTTTTGACTTGACTAAAATATCCTTCTTGTTTCAGGAATATTTAGATATTTTTGTCTGGAAACAACACAAAAAATCTAAGCTAGAAAAGTACTTTTTACATATATAGACTGTCTCTTTCAATCAGTAACATGTCATTTAAACCGGAGAGATGACATAAATAAGAAGCACAGCCTTCTGCATTTCAGTAGAGTAACTGTTTACATCAGGGAAAAAATATTGCTTAAAACATACGCAAATAAAGCACTGTTTCCATCCAGCCTGGTAAACTGTGGTGCATAATATCACTAAGAAGGCACTGAATATAATAATTTTCACGCATGATATACGCTACCGTTCAAAAGTCTGGGATCAGTAAGACTTGCTATGTTTTTTATAGAAGTATTTTAAAATAGAATATATTCCTGTGATCCTTCAGAAGTCATTCTAATATGCTGTTTTTTTATTAGAATTATTAATGTCGGCAACAGTTCTGCTGCAAACTATATTATTTTGGAAACTGCAATATTTTTTTGAGGATTCTTTGATTAATAAAAAGTTAAAAAGAAGAGCATTTATTTAAAATCGGAACCTTTTCGAACAATATAAATCTTTGCCAACACATCCTCCCTGAAAGAAAGTTTTAATTTCTTTAAATAAAAAGAAAAAAATAGAAATGTACTGACCCCAGACTTATATCGCAAGAAAAGATTTAGATTCTTTTTTTATTCATCAAAGAGTCCTGAAAAAAGGTATGAAGAAGATATGAATATATTGCAGCACAGCAGTTTCCAGCGCTGATAATAAATCAGTATATTAGAATGATTTCTGAAGGATCGTGAAGAATAATGGTTGGGAGTAAGTTAATGGCTTTTGCAGGTTATCTTTGTGTTGTGCCGTTTGTATGAATTGATGAATGCACATCGTTTTTTTAGGGATGATTTGAAATCTGCACCAAAGAAACTGAGAAAAGATCCATATGGTCACCTCAAACCCAGCCGGCGCTTGACCCTCCTGTCCAGGGAAGGAGTTAGTGGTTCCCAAGAAGCCAAACATCTTGTCTACCATATCAGAGTCGTTGACCGGCTCGTGTCGGGCTTTCTCCATCTGGTCTAGCATCTCCTTTTTCCTTCGGGCCTCCTCTCGCTCCTTCTTCTCGCGCTCAGCGTCTTCTCGAGCCAGCTGTGCCAGACGCACCTGGTGCTTCTTCTCTGCTTCTTCTTTGGCTTTCCTGGCGCTCATCTGGTTCCTCAGTTTCTGCTCCTCAGCCAATCGCATCTTTTCTGCCTCCAAACGCCGCCGGTACTGAATTTAAAGTAGATAAAGTGGCAGAAAATCAAGTAAGAAAATATACTTCAGCCCTGAATTTTTTTTTAGGAGCACAATTTTTTTTTTCCTCTTTTGGGGCAAATTTTACACTCGCCTTAAATCCTTAATAAATCCTTGCTTTCAACTTAAACCAAACCAGTTACTTTAATCAAGCATAAGAGTACACACTGTTATTAATCATTGTTTTCAACATCAGCACAAACCATCTTTACAATGCAAAATGTGAAATTTCAGGGTATTTTTGTTTATTTTGGTGGAATTATTAGTGCATACTGAGATTCTGAACAAACCTACAGTCTATGAAAACACATAGATATGAAGCTGGCTTTGAGTGATGGTAACATTCAAATCTCCCAGCATATTAATATTGAAGTCATAAAAAGTAATTGTGAGAAATGTATGCTTTATTAAGGCAGTTTTACAGCCTCTAGTGTTTATTTCTCTGGGAAACTGCAGTGATATGTACTTATTGGTACATATTTTGCAAAAACGTGAACCCAGGTATGAGACCAGGTAGTTTTTTTCAGTGTACTACAAATAAATGTTGTCGTCACCTCTCCTTTGAGTCTCTTGTAGAGTCGGCGGGCGATCATTCCTCTCGTATATGCTTGAATGGTGATGACGGCCCAGAGTCGGTGTCTAAACGCCCGGCGCACCAGGTATCCTCTGCAGCGGCCCTGGAACAGAGTGATCCTCTGTCGAGCCACGTGATACGTCTGGTAGAGTTTGCGAGAGCGATACAAGGCCTGCAGCCGCGAGAAACCACCGCGCATCTACGAGACCAGAAAAGAGCGTTAGACACTGCTGAACAATCACATGGAGTTATATACAAGAACATCTAAAGACAGACCGCGCCGTAGTTCTTCCGACAGTAATAACCCCTCCATGTTTTCTGGATCAGCATTGCTGATTTCTTCATCTTCAGGAAGTTGGATCTGTGGGAAGCATCACAAATAACCTTTTTAATCCCTAATTATTCCCAGTGTCCATATCAACTTTAGTCTTTAGTAAGCCTTTGAAATAATCAATACCTGTCCTTGAATCCTCTGACAACTTTCTGAATGAGAATGACCTTATCAGTGATGGCCTTGTCCCTCTCGATTTCCAGCAGCATGTCATGATGGTCCTGCCAAAGGTAGAGAAGCACATCTAAATCAACTCGCTCCTGGGTTTCTCCATTCATCCTCAGATTGTTTAATAATCTGCATCTGTCCCGATCCTCCTGCTGCCTTCACTTCCTGTCACTGCCCTCTCTTCCTTCCTGCCGAGAGGGACTTCCTGTTTCTGAGAGCTGGAAAGTGTGATAAAACCCACTGCCTGGAAAACCAGCCCTGACAGTTCAGTAATAGACAAGCTAGTTCCTGATCTTTGACCTCTGGCGGAGGGCAGTGTTTCCAGCGGCAGAAAAACACAGCATATCGAGGTCAATATTGTTTGAATCAGCTTACTTTCCATCACCTAAGCACAGAATCACTTTTCTCATTTATTTAACCCAAAAAAGGCAGAGACATTAAACAAATGCATTGCTGTTTTCCATTTTATTGGAACTCCAATAATTAAATTATTTATTTTTTTGTTTCAAAACTTCTACAAAACTTTTAATTTTAAGTTTAGTTTGTATTCTCCAGGATGTGTTGCCCCTTTGGGACCTTTTTTTGTCAAAAAAAGATGTGATTTTTGAAAACACAAGCCAAAAAACCCCTAAACAAAGTCTATATATATTTATATCTCGATTTATAGTTTATATTTAATGTACACTACAGTCGTCCTACATGTAGTTCTAAATGTTTCCTGTGAGCTACACAATCCTAACCCTAACACAATATCTAAATATTCACAGCAAACACATCTTTTCAGTATCAGCATTTAGTAGTTCAATAAGAAATAATATTAGAGAATACGTTTTTAATACCTTCAGGAATATCTTTGTCTTTCCCATCTGCCAATCATCATCACGTCCCAATACAGCTTCAGCAATACGCTGACAGGTTCCTCTCAGGTCCTCCTGAAGGCCCAAAATCATCAAAACAGATCAAGAAGTGTTGGTATATGACAAACTGTTTCAGCACTGTCTTATTTACAAACTGTAAATAAGACCTGTTTTCTATCTGAATACACACCTAAGTAACATGAACATATTTTGTTATTTTGGTTTAATTTATGACGGTAAACTTTAACTTGTTGAGAAAGCAAAGACACCTATATGTTTTTATCGGTGCAGATTGTGTCAAAGCAGTTTTACAGCATTAAATATGAAAACAGTGATAATACATAACAGCAAACATAAAAAAAGAAAAAAATGTGTTGCCAGGGTTAGGAATAACCTTAAAATAGGTAATTAGGTAATTAATTAGTAATTAGTGTTTTTTAAAGCAAACTGTTTATTATAATTAATAATGTATTTATTTTTTAAAGTAATCTGTTTATTTTTATTAATAATTTGTTTTTTAAAGCAATCTGTTTATTATTATTATTATTATTTTTTTAAGTAATCTGTTTATTTTTAGTTTTATTACTAATTTGTTTTTTAAAGCAATCTGTTGTTTATTATTATTATTATTATTATTAATATTTATTTGTTTTTAAAGCAATCTGTTGATTATTATTATTAATTTATTATTTTTTTTAAAGTAATCTGTTTATTTTTATTATTATTATTAATTTATTAATTTGTTTTTTAAAGCCATCTGTTAATTATTATTATTATTGATTTATTTATTTTTAAAGTAATCTGTTTATTATTATTATTATTATTATTATTTTATTAATTTGTTTTTAAAGCAATCTGTTTATTATTATTATTATTATTATTATTAATTTGTTTTTAACAAAAGCCTTTTTAGGAACTTAAATTAGCATATGCTAAACTCTCTTTATACTTGTTCTGCAATTGTGATTTTGTACCGTTTATATTTAAATAAACCAATAAATACATAAATAAGGACACTACAGTGACATTTCAATGTGAAAACATGTGCTAAAGGAAGTCTGGATCTTGAGGAGCTCTAGAGACACCGAATGCATGAACTCACCTGTTTGTAAGCAGGCTTCACTCCGGGCATCAAAACACGGTATCTGTCCACAAACTCCACGAATGTGTAGCGGATGGGGTACCCGGCCCGGCGGATCCGGATGGTTTCCATCATCCCAGAATAACGGAGCTGACGCACACACAGCTCACGATCGAAGAGCTGGAGCACATAAACATCATTCTTGAAGCTTGAAATACCACGAAACTAGATCTCAGACACGTTTAAATGTACAGTAATACTTTATTTTAAGGTGTCCCTGTTAGACATTACATGTACTAGTATCATAACAATAAACAACGCATAATTATATGCATGACAAAACTTAACCATATAGTAAGTACATGTTATAAATTAATAATATTTAGTATGTGAATGCATAAGTACACTGTAACAAAGACACCTTAAAATAAATAACTTACATTCTCGTTTCTATTTAACATCTGCAATGTTTTAATTTATTGCTAGTAATTAGTATAGTATAATATGTTGAGCGTTGTAGTAGTATATTTTTATTTAATGCCATGTTAGCTATTTTGGCAAAAATAAAAATTTTTTTGTATTTTTATTGTATGTTTATATAAAAAAAATTGGTGTAATATAACTTTTTGTAATTGTTATACTGGTAACACTTTACAACGAGATTCATTAGTTAACTGTAATAAGACATCATTTATTAATCTTAGTTTATGATCATTTCAGCATTTCCTTAAGCGTTATTAAAATCACAAGCTGTGTTTGTTTACACGTTAATACATTAAATAATGAATTAAAGGACACCTTAGTGTAAAGTGTTAGCAGCATAACAATTACAGTAATAACCAGCAAACAAGTTATATTACACCAGATTCTCATTCGATAGAAATTCACTTCATTAAAGAGTTTTTTACATACATTAAAAGCCTTGAGTCAGCACATTGAAAAATTACAGGGAAAAATCAATGCAGCATTTAAAAAAAACTGGCAACGTAATTCTATACCCAGTTCTGACATCAGTATACAGCGTTCTCAGGTTCTGGTTCAGTAACTCACCATGGGTTTCTTGTATTCATTGGGTTTGATGCAGCGGACGAAGAAGGGCTGACAGACGCTCAGAGTTCTCATCAACAGCTCCAGAGAGCGCTTAAACTGACTGCTCAGGGTCGGAGAACGCTTTCTGGTCTCTGCTCCCTGCGTGTCAGGAAACACACACACACACACACAGAGGAACACGCACTTAAAAAGAAGTCCAGGAATAGCGGTGAGCAGAGGTCAGGACTGTTTTTAGGATTATTCTGCTCTTTTTGACTCGAGACTTTCACTTGTTTTCCTCTCACATTCTGTTTCTTTCACATCAGGCATTGTGTTTGACAGATTACTTCTGTACATCAGAGAACAAAAAAGTTGGAAAGAGATGAAACTCAAACTGGATTGAGTCACGAACAGTGAAGAAATGTGTTAAAAGCAGTATGTTAGAATGATATCTGAAGGAGTACGGATGCTGAAAATTCAGCTGAACATCACAGAAATAAATGACACTTTAACTGATAATCACATAGAAAACATATATTTAACTTTATAATAATATTTTTACTGCATTTGTGTTTAAGTAAATGTAATTTACTTAATTTACCGTAATTTTATTTTTAGACTAGAAATAGCACTCTATTATAAGGTAAGTATTTTCTATTTCAACTTCATTTATTAACACCCAGTCTAAAGTAATAATAGCGATGCAGCATGACAGACGTAAGCACTAGTTATCCTCACATTTCATATAGGCAAAGACACATGACGCGTGTGCAACGTATCTACTGTTAACTATGTGTTAGTTACTGTAAGCTACTAGTCTATCACCTCAGTTTTACCTTGTGGAGTGAATATGGTTTGCCATGACTTTCAGCAGATACATAATCACACAAAAACTGCCAGCACATTTCAGAAAGAAAGAAAGAAAGAGGGACGCATGTAGAGCATTTGCTTTCACAAATACATTGTAAGACTGCCCTGCGGTATTTTCAGAAGTGCAGTGGTGCAGATAAGACTGTAGTACAGACACGTTACCATTGCCACGTCGGCCTGAAAGATCTGCTTGATGAACTTGTTTTTGGAGGAGTGCACGAGCTGAATAATGTCACCGTGCAGCGTGTCTCGATTCTTCTCCAGAAAACCTGCACAGACACAATAAACCATTTACAAAAGTGACTCTGGAGCACAGCAGCAGTCATCAGCAGCACAGGTATATTTGTAACAATAGTAGTTATATGAGTCAAAATTGTTATTTTCTTTTATTTTAAGTAAAGATTATGTTCTATGAAGATATTTAGTAAATTGTGCTTGATTAGTAATATGCATTGCTTAGAATTTCATTGGACAACTTTAAAGGCGATTTTCTCAATATTTAGATACGTAGGTGTTTTTGCAGCCTTAGATTTAGGAATTTTTTTAACAAACAATACATCAATGCAAAGATTTTTATTTTTTTTTAAACTTGACCCTTATGACTGTTTTAACACATTACCAAACACTAGATCATCACTGAGAACCAAGTTTCTATTATATTATACTCATACACACATCTGTGGCATTTTCTACTTTTTTTATATTTGGCATTTTTCTTTTTCTTTTCTGCAGGAAAACCATGCATTCAATCATTTATAATATGTTTATATCACATTATAAGTTGAAAACCATGCATCTTATCATTACAGTATAATTATACTGCATTACATTATAAATTAGTTAAGCATACATTTCAATTTATGTATTTGAATGACTTTGTCTTCGAAAAAATGAAAATCAGTCAGATAATTAATATATTATGTTACATTATATTACATTATATTAAATCAGAGTTTTTGACAACTAAATATATTATAGTCATAGTTTGGAAGCATAGCATCTGTGGAACATCAAGCAATACTCAGTGAGTTAAAATGAGACTGATATACTTAAATACTTAAAACATATTTAGTGCAATAGTACTATTACAGAAATCTGAGTTGTGCAGTTCAGTTTTACGCAAGTATGCAAACCCTAAATCCTCAATATTATTTTGAATGTGTGTGTAGACTGAATGCACTTGAACATGGTGTGTTATAAAGGATATGAACCTCTGGTCTCGTAATAGACGACGCCGGCGAAGTGCTGGAGGCCGAACTGAGTCTCGTAGGTGTTTTTAGGAGGAATGTAGTTGGTGTTGAGCTTGTGTTGAGAGTTGAGTTTGTTCAGCATGGTGGTGTCCGTGCCCTGAAACACCACAAACACAGCGTCAGCAGGAGCTCGGCACGCAGAGGACCAACTTACAGGAGAAATCAGCATCTCTCACACCTTGGGGAACTTGCTCTCCTCGTCGATCAGAGAGATGATGTTCATGGGCTTAATGGCGATCATATCTAAAGCGTCCTGGTTGTCCGTGAACTCAATGTGCTGCCAGTTAATGTTCTCCAGGTTATACTCTTCCTGCTCCAGCTTGAACACGTGACGGACGAAGAACTGCTGCAGGTTTTCATTGGCAAAGTTGATGCAGAGCTGCTCGAAGCTGAAGGAGAGACAACAACAACTGCATGAGAGACTAACAATGTACAACACCACAAGATATTTATATTATATTTAACAGTAATTCAACTAATGTACTAAATAATAATAATTCTATTCATAAATATTTTACTTTATTTATTTGTAGTAAGTGTTCCATCATGTATGCCTTATTTTCTTCTCTCTGTTGTGACCTAGTTTTGTCTGATTATGTCCTTCAGTTCAGCTGTTGTCTGTTAATTATCTCATTAGTTGGTTCATGTTTATAAGCCCTCAGTTTCTTCTTTAGTCAAATTAAAAGATTTTTCTTTGATCTCCATCGTTCTTGTGCATCCTGTATCACCAACGCATGACAACAACTTAATACTTTTAATATTTAATATAATTTATATTATTACATTAATACATATTATTACACATTAATGTCATAAAACACTCTCACACACACAATTAAATATGTATAAATATATTATTGTTTGTATTTAATGCTGTCATATTTAATATTTAATGTAAATGATCAAAATAGAAGTCAAAATAAAAGTTTTTCTTTACATAATATATGTGTTTGCACGGTTTATTTATTATACCTATATTAAGCACACACACACACACACACACACACACACACACACACACACACAGTATATATTTCGAAAGTATATACATGCAAAGGCATTTATAAATATTTTTTCTTAAATTTTTTCATAAATATAGATTTATACATACACATGACAAAAACACACAGTATGCACAGTTATGTAAATTATATAAAAGATTCATCATAATGAATCGTTTGACAGCCCTAACATATATATATATATATATATACTGTATAGATATATAGTTTATATATAAATATTTCTAAACACATTACTGTTAAGTTAAATCCATATGCATGTACATACACATAATATACAAATATATACATATATGTAACGATCAGCTGGATGTGCCAGCCAAAGTGGCCTGTTCCATAAAACAAGTTCACCAAATAAGCCAGGATTATTTCAGTTAGTCTGACTTATTTTGTAACAAATCTACTGACAATAAGCCTGACTAACCAAAATAAGCCTGGCTTGTACTCTAATCTTGTTTTATGGAACAGTCCCCAGCTCTCCATGAACTGTGTGTGTGTGTGTCTGTTTTCATTCATGAACTCTTGTTCTCGTTCATGTCTCCGCCCATCCTATGTGTTGCCATGGTTGTTCATTTCAAGTCACACAGACAACAGGAACTTAAATACACTTAGAAATTAGGTCAGTGGGCGGAGACAAGAGTTCATGAATGAAAACAGACACACACACACAGTTCATGGAGAGCTGGGGACTGTTCCATAAAACAAGATTAAGAAGAGTACAAGCCAGGCTTATTTTGGTTAGTCAGGCTTATTGTCAGTAGATTTGTTACAAAATAAACACATTTTGTCTGTTGAATGTTGTGATATGTAATTGTGTGTGTGTTTTCTACCTGTTAACAGTGAAGTTCTCAAAGCCGAATATGTCGAGCAGGCCGATGGATCTCCGCACTGTTTTGAGCTCCAGAGACGGAGGCTTATAAATGGCTGCATTGATTTTCTCAACGATCCACACGAACAAGCGTCCATATATGCCCTGTGACACACAGATAGTTAGACCTGGTTACCAGAGAGAACGAACTAGATCAGGTGTGCGGATGAGATGCTTTCACCTTCACAAAAGCATCTCGGACATCCAGCGCCTGCTCTATACTCAGAGGAGTGGACACGGTCTCTCCACGGGTTATTATAGTTCGACTGGTCAAGCAGTTCATCAGGTCCTTCAAGTCCACCTGTGAATACAAGATCAAAAAACATACAGTGTTACCAAACAAACATCACATCTGAACAATGTCTTGCAGTAATGTGAAATTTCAGCTGTCATAAAAGTCATTTGACATAATGATCAGCTGTGCATAAAGTCATTTTTTTCCCTGAATAAAATATTCACAGAATTTTTTCCTCTAGAAAAGTTTATTAAAATATCCATGCTTTCTAAAAGCCATCTCATTGATTGTTTCCATGTGAGTCACAAGAGGGCGCTCAAACATCTTGTAAAAACTTGTAAAAACATCCAATACATCATATTTATTCATTTAAAAAAATATTTAGCACTCATTTGCATTCCCAAGCATGCATTTAAATATCCTTAACATCATCCATGTCACATATAATGCAATATTTTAGCATCATACCTCTAATAAAACAGCTGCTGTAGTCAGATCAGAGCATCGCAGGACCTCACAGGCGTCCAAATTATCATATGTTCGAGCTGAAGAGGAAGATTATAACACCACGAGTTGCTAAATACAAAATTACACTACTACTAAAGACAAATTGCACAATGAATATCTATTTTAAATACATGAAACCAGTTCAAAATAAGTTTCTCAGACAGATTCGTTGGTGAACTCACGCTCGTAGCTGAGGTTGCCCATGTGCAGAATAGCTGCCAGCAGCTTGGAGATCTCCCAGTTCTCCTTGTCTGTGAACATCAGGACCTTCATGGCCGAGCGGATGTTTGAATACTCCTTCTGATCATCTCGACCGTCACAAACCGTGCAGTCTCCCTGATGTTTAGACACATGCTAGGTTAGGATTATTTAACTGCAAAAATCAAGCAATCACAATTAGAGTAAGCCTATTGCATTTTCTAAAGCGCACTAGACAAGATGCCAAGCATTAAAGAGCAGCACTAGAGCTGAGGGTTACTCACACTAGTAAGGTAGGTGTAGTCTGTGGCTTTACCCAAACCCAGCTTCTTCTTCTGCTCACCCGTCATTCCCTTCAACATACAGTAGAAAATATGGTAGTTTCTCTCATCACGGGCCTGGAAGAGCAGAGCAGAAGATGTAAAAAATACATTCATGCATGGAGACATACACACTGTACATACATAAATGTGGCAGGACTGTATCAAAAAACAAACGCATCATCTTATGCATAAGACTGAAAAATATTTCAGTTTAGAATATTTAAATAAGTATTTATATAACAAGTTTAAAATAATTATAGAGCATATAAAGTATAAAAATAAGTATAAAATAAATATTAATCAATGCTGCATTAAATTAATCATGACTGTAAAAACATTTATACAGATTAAAGGAGTCATACGATGTTGCTAAAAAGAACATTATTTTGTGTATTTGGTGTAATGCAATGTTTATGTGGTTCCAAAAACATGTTATTTTCCGCATACGGTTGATTATTGCTGTGTTTTTAAACTTGGTGTTGCATCACGCCTCGTAAACATAACAGCACGTCTGCATTGGTGATCGGAGAAACAACCCTTCACCGTTTGAA
>JAUYWG010000018.1:1876441-1889080 GCA_034779775.1 Enteromius afrohamiltoni | reverse complement strand
AACGACACACAGCGTCTCCAGAACATGGCGCCCGCAGCAACACTACAGACAGAATAATAGCTCCGCCTTCTCTCTTTCTGGAAACATTTGGGTGGTGTTTGACAATAAACCCACTCTGTGACGTAGAAAAGTGGAGGCGTTTAAACTCTCTGCACTAACAGCTCGTAACACGCCACAGAGAAAAGGACACTTGAAATGAACCCTTTAAATATTATTTTCAAATAAATGCTTTTGAACTTTCTATTCATAGATGAACTTATAAAAATAAGATGCATCACAATTTCCACTAAAATATTGTGTTTTCAACAGAAATGTTTCAGTAAATCAGTATATTATTATTATTTCTAAAGATCATGTGACACTGAAGACTCAAGTAATGATGCTGAAAATACAGCTGCACTTCACAGGATGAAATCACACTTTAATAGATATTCACATAAAAAACAGCTGTTTTACTGAATTTTATTTCATCAGATAAACGCAGCCTTGCCTTCTAGAAAACTGACTGAGACTGATTGACAATCGATCATTTGTTTACCTGTCGACACACTCGGGACTTCTCCAGAAGGTACTGCTCGATCTTGGCTCCTTCGATGGCTCCTCTTTTGTTGAAGTGGATGTCGATGTATTTCCCGAAGCGGCTGGAGTTGTCGTTGCGGATGGTTTTAGCATTCCCGAAGGCTGATGGGTAAAGTCATCAAACAAACAGAATGTAATTCACCTATCTGCTCCAGAGCTGTGTTTCTGAGCTCAATCTTACCTTCTAAGATAGGATTGGCCTCCAGCACCTGCTGCTCGATCCAGGAGTGCTGCCCGCTGATAGCGGCCAGAAACTGAAGGATCAGCTTGGTGCTTTCGGTTTTTCCTGCTCCAGACTCACCGCTGACGGGAAAAGAAACAATTTTTAAACTCATCACTGAGAGAGAATCACACTGGAAATCTAAACCATACACATTATACTTTATCATGTCATAAAGTATACTTATATATATATATATATATATATATATATATACTTTGTCTTTTTAAACCCAACCTTGGTCTTATTTGTTAACACTTTACAATAAGGTGTCATTTATTAACATTAGTTAATGCATGAGTTCATAAAAATACAATCATTCATTGTTAGTTTATGGTTAGTTCACAGTGCATTAACTAATGTTAACAAACACAATCAGTAAATGCTGAAACATTAAGTATTAAGTATTGTTCAGTCTTCACGGTTCATGTTAACCAATGTTGGTAGTTAATGTTAACAAATGAACCTTTATTATAAAGCGTTACCTCTTATTTCTACTAGTTGGACAGGAATATTTGGGATCTTGCCAGTGCTCTAAACTACTATTATAGTCTATTTTTTAATTAGCTTAAATCTTAAGATTGAACTTTTTTACATTTTCATTTAAATTTTAGTTCAAGTGTGTCATTTTCTACTTTTCATTTTATTTAATAAATGTGTTTGATAATATTTATCCATTCATCCATCAATTATTTCATTCTTTTTTCTGAGACAATCATACTTATATATATATTTTACGACACTGAATAACTAACAAATTTGTAGACCTGACTAGAATATTTATTTATTTACTTATTTATTTATTTATTTGAAATAGTACTGAATCATTTGTGGACCTGCAAAATAAAAAAAGAATAAACTTTTCATTTATATATGTATGTATTTCTTTATTTATTTACTGAATTATTCATTCATTCATTTATTTGAAATGGTACTGAATAACAGATACATTTGTGGATCTGAATAAAAAAAAGATATTTATTAAAAACAATAATAAATATTATTTATTATTATTTTATAAAAAATAAATTAAATCTATATATTGTATATAAAAATGATTCTACTTATAATAATGATAATTGATCATTTTATATATATACATTTTATTTTACGTCAGTTGCTATGGCATTTCTATTTTAAATATAATGTAATTTATTTTAAGCTTAATTTAGTAGCTTTAGTTTTCAGTTTAATTAAAAAATAACAACACTCAAGGCACTCTGGTGATAAAAAAGTCTTCTGGAGTTTGAACCAGTAACCTTTAGATATCCAGTCCAGATCCTGAATAATAGATAGACAGACATATGTCATGCCATCCATGGCTCGGTCTCACACTCAAGCTCACGAACAGACCTTATGATGCAGCACTGGTCTTTGTTGTTGCGCTGCATGTTGAAGTAGCAGTTGTCTGCGATGGCGAAGATGTGTGGAGGCATTTCTCCGATCTTCTTGTTGGTGTAGAGCCGGATCTGGTCTGCCGTGTAGATGGGCAGTAGCTGATACGGGTTCACAGCCACTAAAATAGAGCCGGTGTAGGTCTGCGAAGAACACACACAGAGCTGAAGCGCACCTGAGGGACTTTTATTCTGCTGACTCTTATGCAACGAGCATGTAGAGGACATGCAGATATCCACATTCACGTTACCAGTGCTGGGAAGTAATGCATTTTATTCTATTCACATTCCATTTTATCTATAGCACACCTGTACACATTTATCCTTTTTGTTATACATTTATACATATGAAGAGATATATATAATTTATATCATATTTATAATTTCATTACACCATAAACTTATTTTTTGAGGGGTTTATTTATATTTGTTCATTTATATTATATTTATTTATAATTTAAGAAATTCAATTACAAAATAAATGGAATTGTAATCAGTTACTGAGAATAAATTAGCTACTTATGGAAAGGTTAAATATTTCTAAGGGGTTACATCTGATTTGATTTTCACACACTTCCACCACAGATTAAATTGATTTCTTTCATAAATTGCATCGACTGATCTAAAACATGAGACAGGAGTTTACTGAATAAGTATTGTTGTATTTGATAAGTGTTTCATATAGCTACTAAACTATTTCTGTTTATTGTTATTGATTTGTATTTAACCTCAGAATGACCTTAACATTTCTGATTTTGTCATCTTAATGAATTAATCATGAATTTTACAGTAAATATCCTAAACCATCATCAAGAATCGGCCAGCACTAATGCCAGTACTCTATTCTAATTCTATTCTTCAACAAGCTTGTCCCTTTTAGACTCTATTCATTTATTAACTGCTTGTTTTGTAAATAAATAAATGATAAAAAATAACACTAGCTTCTCTATTCTTTTTGTATTCTATTTGTTTTCTTTTTATTTATTATATAATAATAATAAAACAACAACTTTGTGTACTGCATTAAGCTAACTGAGACTTGCTGTAGCTCTTGCATCCCATTTTCATATATTTCATATATTTTAAATGCAAATGTTCATTCAAGTGATGAAGGATTTTGAAAGTGACAGTAATCAGTGTTGAAGACAGTGTTGTTTGAGTGTGATTAACAGTTTAAAACATTAGGAAAAGTAATCACATGTTACATTTCTTTAATAAAGTAACTGAAACAGTTACACTACTTGTTACATTTCGAACAGGACAAACTGTTACATTTCTAAAGTAACCTTCCCAGCACTGCGGGTTACAGACAGACATCCACATGAGTCACGAGACACGGCGGCGGAGGACATCTTGCTGTCAGAGAGACGTATCGGTGTCTGGATAGAGCAGACCTCACGGCCATGTTGAAATGAGAGAGCAGCGTCATGAAAACACAGACATGCGCAGGAGAACTCACCCGACCACCGCAGTTAGTCTTCACACAGAGAAAGAACAAACCAGAGCAGAGAGGTAGAGAGAGAGAGAGAGAGAGAGAGAGAGGAAAACAGGACAGATAAAGCCCTTCATTAAGGCAATCACTTCCTTTCTGTCTGGGTGGAAATATCCTATTGTTTAGCATTCATTCATTCTGACACAATGCATTTATATACAATAGTTGTATATGTTTATTTATGGCCCTAAAAATAAGAATAATATATTAATAATAATCATCATAATAAACAATATTAATAATAATGTTTTCTTTTAGTTATTGAATTATTTTTAGTTCATTAATAATTACTAAAATTATTCTTTAAAATGTCAATATATATATAGTAAACATTATTATGTTAATATCATATTTTTTTAAATTAACAGATTATTTTATAAAATATTAACATATATTATTAACTGCTCTATATTATAAGAATTTTAGTATTAACTTAACAATTATAACACATAATATTAACATTATTAAACATTAAATAACATTCATATCAACACATAATAAGACATATATAATATTATTAATTAATATGAATCTTATGAACAACATATTTTTAATTATTACTATTATTTTTTTCAAATTGTATTGTATATATATATATATATATATATACATATACACAACACAATATATATATACAAAAAATAAAAAAATATTTTGGATATTACTTAAAAATTATTTAATATATAATTATTTTATTCAAGTCCACTAATCAATATTAGCCCAATGTTGTGTCATATATTGCATACTATTATAATAACTAACATAAAATAGAAAGCTCACACACCACATCGAATGACATCTGCATTAAAGACACAACATGAGTCTTCAGCGGTGAGAGACAGCAGGGCTTACGTAGATGAGATGCTCTCTGTAGCGGATGAGAAGGTTCCGGAGGATCCCGGCCTCGTTCAGGTCCCCGAGTCGAATCATGTCCTCCACCCCGTGGATGGAGGTGGGGTGCATCGGCTTGATGTGGGTGGCATTTTGGGGAGAGATCCAGTGTTCCTGAACATGATGCAGAGTCACAGATTCAACACATTTACACATCACACCAACAAACTGCAGAACAGCTATTATATAAAATCAGGACTGAATCAGTCAGACCAAGAGCAGCTTTTCTCTAATGAGAGTTAGGAATGTAACGCACATTGCCTTCATCATCCAGGACTTGAATCTGACCCGAATCACAGAGCTTCACCACGGCTCCGATCGGGACCTCGAACTCCCGACCCGTCTTCGGATCCAGCCACACATAGTCGCCCTGAAACCGTCACACATCTGTCATCAGCCTGTCAAGATACTTTTAAAAGTAACGCGTTCCCTGAAAAAAGTAACTAATTACGTCACTTACTTTTTATGAAAAGTAATGCGTTCTGTTACTGTTACTAAATCTGGGCAGGGCTTGCTTGCTTGTTTTTAATATAAAAAAGGTCAAATGCACAAGAAAAGAATGAGCCTCAGGCTGAAGGAAATGCACATTCAAACCAACTGCATGAAAAATACAATTATTAACAATTAAAATGTCATTATTGCAGCTTTGTATAATATTCAGAGTAGGGATGTAAACAATTAATCAATTAATTGATCGATTGTGGAAATGATCGAAAATTGACATCCTTAATTTCTACGTATTTGGAGGAATACTGAATGTGTTTTTGAGCAGGTGAGATGATAAATACATGTTGATATTTAGTCTAGAACTATACAGTAAGATACTGTAGGAGCTATGTTTAGGTATTGATAGAGAGTCCAAGAGTATAAACAGCTCACATCATCACATGAACACAGCCCCTTAACAACATCGACTCTCATCAACTTAGTAGTCAAATGTCATTAAGCAATTTATCAAATTAATGCACCTGGATAAATCATTATTTTATTTAATTAATTACACACACACACACACACATTTGTATATTATATATATACACGCACATACAATAATTTCCTCCAGACAGAAAAACCATGCATTAAGTGTCGGGGGAGTGACGATCAGGGTAAATGTAACTTATTTCGTCTTTTGGGAAACATGAAAGGATCCTCTGTAGCTTCTGAAAGGCAGTACTGAATGAAAATAAAGATATTTAGGGAAAAGAAGGAAAGTGTACATATATTAATTCTGTTCTTAATGCAAAAACCTCTCTATGTGTATTTAGAACTTGCATATCAGTGTTGCTTTTCCCTTTTGTAAGCTAAATGACTAGACAAGAAATGCACCAAAAATTCTTAAAATAGTTCCAAACAATAGCTACAAACACATTTTCTCCAAATCAAATAAGCATTTACACATAACTGTCAACTCTCTCTGCCCACACACACACACCGTACCGGTAACAGAGTGGTGTGTTTGACCACAGTGTTGACATTTCGTAGCAAGGCCCACTTCGCCTGATCCTTCTCATAGAGTTCGACGTAATCCCGACGCTTGTACATCCTCACATCAATCCCCAGTCCATGCAAATGATAATCCAGCGTCCGACACACACCTCCAAACACACATCCAGCCTTCCTGCGACCCGGGACAACCGCAAAATACCAGCAATCCTGAAGCACATCAAAGCTGGATCATTCCTCTCTTGCTCCGCTCCTTTGAGTTAGTTTTATCAGTCCTGACCGTACCCGCTCCTGCTGCTGTGTGTGTGAGGGCCGTGAGGATCCCCTGATAATATGGAGCTTTTTAATTAACTAAATATCCCCAAAGGCAAATCAATCCAGGTAGAGGGAGAACCCAACACCGTTTGGCCACAGCTGTCACGTCTGAGAAGGCCGCTCTGCCGCTGAAACAATCCTAGCAACCACACACAGATCAATAATACATGCCAAGACAACTACTGCATTGTTCACACACTCCTCCCGCTGTCTTTCTGTATCAGACCTCCTAACAGACCACCAGAGGATTAAACAAGTGCACTCTGGGAAAGAAATGTGCTTGAGCATTCATCTAAAGGCAAGTGAGTGTAGAAACGCTTTAGGTCAGAGGTCTCCAAACAATACTGGTTGCAATCAGACTGAAAATGAAAACAACTTTTTATTCAGTAAGGATGCACTAAATGAATCAAAAGTGTCAGTAAAGACATTTATAATGTTACGAAAGATTCCTATTTCAAATAAATGCTCTCCTTTTAGACTTTCTATTCATCTGTAAAACCAGAACATTTTTGAAAGTATCAGTTGATACAAGAAATGTTTCTTGAGCAGCAAATCAGCATATTAGAATGATTTCTGAAGGATCATGTGACGCTGAAGACTGGAGTAAAATTCTGCACATCACAGAAATCAATGACAGTTTATATAACAGATACTCACAGAACAGCTGTTTTAAGTCACATTTTTACTGTATTTTCGATCAGATAAATGAAGCCCTAGCAAACGTATGCAAATAGTTTAGATATAGAAAACATAATAATATCCTGCAGTGCTAATTTAGTCGTTTTTATTCATGTTTTGAAATAGTTTTAATTTCAATTTTTGTTAACGTTTTAATAATTTTTTACTAGTTTCTTTCTTTTTTTCTTTTATTTTAAATATGCATGTATAGTTTTTATTCATTTTATTTCCGTTTTCCGTTTTGTTTTTTGTTTTTTTTTCTCGAGAAACGTTGCCTTGGTAACTAGCTGAAATAAAATCGTTTGTTTGATTAGTTATACACATTGCCTAGAACTTCATCTGAACAACTTTAAAAAAAAACCTTTTTTTTACACAAGCACTCTGAGGGTGTGTTTTTAAGGTCTTCTGACTTGGACCTTTTATCTGTCCCAAGAACACGTCTGAAGACCAAGGGTGATCGTGCTTTTTGTTCTGTGGAACTCTCTTCCTTTAGCACTGAGAACTATGGGATCTGTAAATTCTTTTAAAAAACATCTGTTTGGACTTGCTTTTAAACAACAGTAATGGTTGCTTGGTATGTTATAGTTGTAGAATAATTGGTTTTTGTTTGTTTTTATGTTGATCTTCTATTTATGCATGCTTGATCCTTTTTATTTACTGTTGTAAAGCACTTTGTGACTCTTAGTCTGTGAAAGGTGCTTTATAAATAAATTTTACTCACTTACTTACTTACTTCAAAGATGATTTTGTCAATATTTGGATTTTTGCCCACCCTCCGATTTCTTTTTCAGTTGCATCTCAGTCAAATACTGTCCACACATCAAAGGAAAGATTATTTATTCAGCTTTAAGATTATGTATAATCTCAGTTTTTTTTATTTTGTGCTCCGGGGTCAAATTTAGGGAGTGGAGCTGAAATGAAACGCCCCTGCTGTAGATATGAGCGCTTCTTCTATGAAAGCGTTCTCGATGTGATGAAAACAGCAGCGCTGGACACTTGTATCTGTACAGGTGAGGTGTGTGAGACTGAGACTCAGCGCAGGTAAATTATTCAGCAGGTGCAGTAACACATTAGTTATATCGACGCTTTATCACCACAAACAATACAGCCGTGCTACTGTTACTGCTACAGGAGAAATACATGATGAAAACACTCTGCAACATAATCCTAGACACACGACTGAGCTAAAGCACCGATACAAATACAGCACTTCAAAAATAACTACTTACCTAATGCACACATTTACTAACTAGTGAGAATATTGCTCAAACCCCACTGAGTTAATGAGAGCTCATGTCTGCATGTGAGAGCGCCACCTTTTGGTAACAACTGGTTAAACGTGACCCTAAAGCACCAAACCAGTTATTAGGGCCTTTATTTTTATTTGATTGATTTATACACAATCTTAAAGATGAAAAGCTTCCTTTTTTAGGATGGGAAAATAACTGAAAATCTGGAATCTGAGGGTGCAAAACTATCTAAACATTGAGAAAATCACCTTTAAAGTCGTTGAAATGAAGTTCTTAGCAATGTGTAATGCTAAACAAAAAATTAAGAGTTGATATATTTACGGTAGCTCCAGGCTCACATTGTCAAATAGTCACCTAACATTAAAGTCTTGAAATTATTTAATATTGGCATGACATTTTAAATAGGTCTGGGCTGGTTGTAATTAGCATTTAAATGACAGAATGAAGGTCAAACAAGGACAGGAATTGTATATAAACTCATTAAAACACTTCCAAATTTTCCGGCTCAGAGGACAGTCTTATTGCCAAACTGAGATGTTCCAACATAATATTCATGAGACATGCCGAAGCAATTAAACCACCTTTGCATTTAAACCATAAAACACGGCCCTCTCTGGCAGTTATTCTGAAAGTGTGAAGAAGCCAAGCGCATATTTATGTAAAGCATGGGATATTATGCAGCATCTGAGATGACGCTCTGCATGACTGCACTCACAGAGCTCTGCTGGCTCCGCCCACTTCTCATTGTCTTCCAGTGGGCGGAGAATGTCATTGGCTTGAGCTTACAGGACTAGAACATGCACCTCAGTCTGGAATGAATGCACCAATGAATGCTAATGAGTTAAGAGCCAGAAACAAGATGGTAAAAAAAAAAAAAAAAAAAATCTGTAACTATTGTTCACTTTTTTTTGGTCACTAATTGAAAAACTGAAACAAAACATAAATATTTCTTAAATATTAATAAATGAACTTAAAAACTCATTTCTAATTTTAAAAAAATGTTGTCTTGGCAGCTAAAAGAAATAAAATTAACTTAAGTTTAAACTAAAAGCAAAATAAAAATATAAAGCTACTCTAAATAAAATTGAATAAAGACAACAAAAGCACATACAAAAATAAATGACTAAAACTATAATGAGAAATCAAAAATAATACTTATAAAAATATTTAAACAACAGTACAGTTAATACATAATTCACGTTATATTATAAAACTAGTTTAAATATTAAACTACATTTTATCATTTAAATTTATGTGTGTGTGTGTGATTTCATGTATTTTTAACATTAAAAATTAATTGCATTGTTTTTCCCTATATTTACATTATTATATTATATATGTATATAAATGTAATACATAAACATATTGTCTTGCATATATACATGTGTTTGTATTAATACATGCATTAATGCAATAAATATACACAGTATACACTCATATATTAAGTAAACAAAAACTTTTATTTTAATTTCGATTAATCATTTGACAATTATCTATTGAAAAAGTATTATTTGATTAATAACTGTGACAAAAACAGGCTTCACTTTCTTCATGCACAATCTAACTTGAAGCATCACCTGTACAGGTTTTCAGCTTTTTATGCGCCTCAGTTAATTAAAGGTCTTTTTTGTCTTACCTGTACTAGTGTGGGATATCTGTAGCTTAGTCTGCGTGTTTTCACATCCCGTCCCTGTGCTTTGGCTCCCTTCATCTCCACAGAAAACCATTCAAAGCCTCTGTCCTGTCAGAGCTAACCTCTCGCTTCAGTGTCTTTAACGGGACAGAAACCCCTGTGAATCTATGAGCACGTCCCGCTCCTGAAACGAGGGCCTGTCAGCAGCGATTAGAGGAACAGAAAGCCGACGAGAGCAGAGTTCATCAGACTCTACAGACACAGAGAAACAAATAACCTGCAATAACCCTCCAGACTTCAGTCGTGAACCGCACACATGCTGGATGTATATTTCTAGATGTTAAAGCACTGAACAGACATACTGCCAATAATTATTCTATAAAACAGTCACTTATAAAGTAAACATAAAGTAACGTTTTTACTGATTTATATATAATTCTCTATTATTGATCAGTGGTCCAATTTAAAAAAAAAAGAGACATAAATACTTGTTTTCTCTAGCAGTGCTTTTGTATAAAAATGCAATTTACTTGTTTATTTATTTGTAAATAAATATTTCTTTATTTATCTATTTTATTTATGTATTAATTAGTGCTGTCAAACAATTAATTGTGATTCATCCCATACATAATAAAATATTTTGTTTACATATATATGGGTGTGTACTGTGTATATTTATAGCTTATATCACGCATGTACATATTTAAAAAAATATATGTTAGGTTTACATATTAAATATATATATATATATATATATAAAATAGAAAATAAAATATAAGAATATGAATATAAATGTGTAAATGTAAATGATTTTTTAAAAATATATACTGTAAGCGTGTAATTATATATAAATACTATATATACATATATATATACCTACAAAAACGTTTCTTTTGGATGAGATTAATCACGTTTAATTGTTTGACAGCACTAGCATCAATTCATTAATTCTGACACAATTCATTGATTTGTTTAATTATTATATATATTTATTTAAAATGGAATAAAATAGTATAAATTGTTGTTGTTATTTTATAATATTTTATTGCTATTATTTATATTTAATTATTATTATATCATTATTTTATTTCATTATATATATGTTTGTTTTATTTTTTTATTCATTCATTCACTCGTTTTTAATTTCTCTGTAAAATAATTCATGTTTTATAAATTAGTTTTAAGCCTTAATTTAGTAATAATAGTATATTTCTGTTTTTTTGCTGCTGTTATCAGCTGGTTTCTAATGTGATAGAAATATAAACTATAAGGTTATTCAGAACTTTGATGTGTGTGTTTATCCTTCACAAATAAACCTACTCTGAGACGGATTCACTGCAGTGAAATCTGTGACAACTAGCCCCGGCCTGTCCTGCATGATCAGCAGCAGTAAAGAGGCCGAGGCTTTGAACTGGACGACATCATCTCTCTTTCATCACAACAACAGAGGGTCTTCAGAAACAACGAGAAAGCAACCCATGAACAAATAAACTAGATAAAAAGCACCCTCACACTGACACAGTAAAGAGGTTAGTGCCCAGTGAGTAGTACCTGACCCAGATCAGATTAGACATAATGAGTTAACAGTATTTCTGCTTTATTTCTGGAGCCAACGCCAAACCACTGACCTCTACAGAACAACACACAACACCAGTTATCATAGACTATTATCATAGACCATAGACTTCAATCACCTGCTTAAAGACTGCTTTTGATTAAAGTAACCTACCGAGGAGATTCAATAAAAAACTTACATTTACTTATAGTCTCCTGTACCACTACATTTACATTACATTTGTATTTAGTCATTAAAAGTGATTCTAATATGGATTATTATCTTTCATACAGTGTGTAACACAGCTCTAAGTGAATGAAAACATCCTGCAAAGTGTTCAATCTGAAAGTGCAGCGTGTATAAAGTTATTGACTCTCAAAAACACTGCTTTAAATTAAATCGACCAATCACTGGAGGATCATTAGGCGTTTGGGAGTTGTCGAACAAATAAATAAATAATATAAAATAATTCAAAGAAAACGAAAGTGTTTTTAGACCTTGCATTCATGTCAACCTGTTGTTTGGGACTCTCAAAACCAGAATATGAACCTTTCATAACCCATAATAGAGGCACTTTAAGACTTTACAAATGAGGACAATGGAAACAAAAGAGCAATGATAGAAAACAAACAGAGCGCAAGTCTTAAAGAGTCTTGTAATGATGATAATGATGGAGATGATTCAGAACAGAGCGTTTGATGCATGTGGTCAGATTTCAGTGGTTCTGTGGATGTTCATGAGAACATAAGTGTGAATGAAGAGTGTGTACCTGCTGCAGAATGACCATGACTGGGCTGTGTGTGTTTCCTCCTGGACATCAGACGTCTCCACACCAGATCCTGACACACACACAGAGCACAAAACACTCACAGAGTGTACTTGAGTACCTGAGAAACTCATGCACTGATGGGTGTTGAGCTACAGAAATAACACACGCATTTATGAGAACAAAACACTGTATAATTTCTATTTGTCAATACTACATTTATTTTTTATTTACTTCTTTTTATTTTATTTTAATTGTATATATATATATATATATATATATATATATATATATAACAACTTTAGACTGATTAGGTTGATTTTTGGTCCCAAAAAATTCATTTGACCAAAAATGTGTGCATCGTGTGTATTTATTATGTATATGTATAGAAATAAACATATATGTATAAAAAAAAAAAAAATA
>JAUYWG010000018.1:1837385-1863543 GCA_034779775.1 Enteromius afrohamiltoni | reverse complement strand
ATAACACATACAGTCTGTACAGTACAAACACCATTACACCTATGGAATGTCCCCATAAAACATGTAAACCCAACATGAGTGTGTGTGTGTGTGTGGGGGGGGGTGCGACTCATCACAGTTTATCAGAAGAAAAACACAGGGATATCGAGCCATAGAATCAAACTTTTCTGAGAAAAAAAAAGAACGGCCTTTTAATCGCTGTTTAGAGTTTCACCGTCGCTTTAGATCCGGCTTTATGACAGCTAAGAAAAGTAAGAGAGAAAAAAATGAAAGAAAAACGTAGTTTTAACGAATATGTGGTGATGTTTAAGTTCCCTGCTGCCACCGTGTGGTAAAAACACTGAGGATCCCTGTAGAAACAGAGCAAACAGGTAGAATCGCGAAATACTACGAAATGCATCTTAAAGTATATGTGGCGGTCTGAAAGCTGTAGACATACAATTACATAGTCATTATTGCATTAATACAAACGAAAAAATAAATAAATAAATAAAATATCGCGGTTTAGGAAGGGCGGGGTCGTCACGTGGCACCAGTTACTTTTTTCACATTTGATTTCGTTTCATCAAGTTCCGGTGGATACTTTTGAAACTTGGCGCGGTCGCCACAGTCATAAACTAACAGGAACTAATACACTAATGATTTGATTACATTTATGTGGATAAAACGCATTTAGATTAATGAAGCAAAATACATCTTTCTTTCTTTTTTTTTTTTTTTACAAAGATACAAATTACATGATATCCAAATCAGTGGATCTTGGCTGATTTTGCTTCAGGACCCAAATCTTAGACACAGCTTCAAACTGTTTACAGAACAAAAAATATACACATTCAAATGAATCAAAATGGCTGTTTTGTCAATTTCCTCTTTGTCCTTCTGCATACATTTAGCACCGAGGCAAATAATATTACTAATTACCTAAAGCTCACATTCTTCAGCCATAAACCGCCACTAACTGTAATGATATGAACTCAAACATCTGGAAAACATCCACTAGCGTTTCATCCACAGCCTGTTATTGAAGAGAAAAATGTTAATCTTTAAACATGGAGCACGAGATGAAATATAAGAGCTGTCATGTGAGGACTGTACTTTACTCCTCTCACAGAGAAAACAACAGACTTCACTCATTCTGTGAGTACTTGACTGGCTGATCTATATATACATGATTTTACATGCATTTCATTTTTTTAAGTAAAAACAGTCAGATTTTGTTGTTTTGACAAACTGCACAGATTTGGTCTGTTTTGCGAAGTCAAACCCTTTATATATGTATAAATAATGTTGTTCAAAGAGCAGTTTGATATTTATGCAGTTATTAATGATGCAATATCTTTGGTAATAGTAATCAAGTTTTCTAAAAACACATTGAACATCTCATTTTCCTCTAGACACCATGGAGTTCAGTATCAGTTCTGTGTTGGCTTTGATTCTCTTCTGGGCTTCTCTGTGTGTTGAATCTAAAACTGCAGCACACAGTGATATCTACGACAGAAACGCTCAAATAAACCTTTTCCTGGTCAGACCTGAAAACTCCGTTCACATTCATCCTGGACAAAAACTGATGCTTCAGTGCGGAGATGAAGGTGAGCACTTCTGCTGGAGGTATATCATCTTATTCCATTTTCTTAATTATTAAATGACAAATTATTACATTTAATATTTTACATTTTTAAGTGCATTGTAGTCTTGACTGCATTCACCTTGCTTAACCACACAACTCCAAATTGGCAGTAAAAATATTTTAATTAATGGACATTTTTAATTAATCATTTTCTGTTTATGCCGAAAAGCATGTTCCACTAAGATATTTACTACATTTCCTGCCATAAACATATCAAAACGTAATTTTTAAAATGTTAACATACATGTTTTTCAGCTAAATATGGTCATATCTTAACAAATTATTATTATTTATTCATTGGCTCTTATGATTGATTTTGTGCTCCAGGGTCACATGTGAAAATGAACACAATATTTATATATTTTCTATATTTTCCACTTTAATTTCAGTTGAAGTTTTAGTGATTTTGTAGTGTGTTACAGTCATTTGTAATAGTTTTTGTTTACTGGTTTTTAGTTTAGTGAAGCTGACCTTGGAAATTGTTGCCATGGCAGCTTTATTTAAGTCCAGTGAATGTTTGATTTCTTTCGAGTAACAAACATTAGTTGTGGATGAATATTTTCTGATCCCTTTCACAGACCATTTGCTGAAAAAGAACCCTATTTTCAGTGTTTGAAGTTATGAAACATACCTCCTCAGTCTTGATTGTTGTATTCTTCTCTCTGCAGCACTGGAGCAGTTTTGGCAGACACCTTTTGGTCTGTTTGACGGCTGCAACCACCAAAACAAAGACCCAGTGGACACATGCAATGGCACTTTGAGGATTTCAAGAGCCACATCCAGCCACGATGGACTCTATTATTGTGTCCGTCTGGACGAGACGTGCAAAACAATCGTGCCTTATAGAGTTAACGTAGTTAAGAACCAGCAGAGGAAGACCAGGGATGTCAGGGACACAGTGTCAGAAAGCCATTTCGCTGCGGCTGTGGCATCGTCAGTAATCGTGAGCTTTTTAGTGGCCTTCACGCTCGGTGCATTCACTAGATCCTACGTGATGAAGTGTCTAAGAACGATAAGGGCACGCATGCCTCAGAGAAAACACAATCACACTCACATCAATGGACAGAAGAACCTACAAGCCACCAGAGCTCAAACCGACACGGTGTTCTTCCATAAACATCAAACCACTGGAGAAGACACAGTAGACATTGGTGTGGTTGATCGTGAACACATGGATGTTGATATCGAGGACGCTACTGGAAACGTAAACAGCATAAACGAGTCAAATGAGACTCAGAGTTGTGAAGGAGAAGAACAAACCCCAAAGTTGAGATCAGTGGTTAGTCCACATCCAAAGAAGAAGACTCGCGTCATTAAAGTCTACAACTACGATGAAGAAGGGAATCCGTACAGCCATATCAAAGACTCAAGGATGGAGAGTGAAGACGAGATCAGGCCCAAGCTGAGGACAAGGTCATTGACGAGACTCAATGCCATCATGAAACAGGCTGAAGCTCTTGACATCAACCCAGACCGAGAGTGCACTGACGGCTCAGCTGGAAGCTCCTTCCCATGAAGATACAGCAGGAGACACTGGACACTCACAAACAGCCCGAAAGACACATTTGTGACAAAGTGCAAGGCATCATTGAAGACAATTTGTGTGATCTGGCCACCAGGGCCCATTTTAACATCTTCATTTGAATGTAGTAATTAACTTGGCAAATATGGCAACATAAAATCTATAAAAATCTCTATATGAGACTAAATAGATACGCTGAGTTCACATTTTGGGCTTATGTGTGCATCTGCACGTAGTGTATGCTTTACAATGCATGTCTTTATCACTATATTTAACGTGACATTAATGAAGCGTTATGTGTGTTGTCCCTGTTCAGGTTCTGCTAACATTAATTCACAAGCCAAGTAAGAGTCATCAAAAACAGGCGAAGCATTACACAACATGGTCCAGTTTTCTCTCAGAACGATGAAAGGAGTTACTTTTGCATTTCTTGATGTGACATGAATGACAAACAATGGTTTGAATTCAACGGCAGAAAGGCAGCACGATGGCAGATAAACAAAGCAGAACTCTACGCGGCGTGACGTCAGCTTCATGTTCTTGTAGTGTTAACTAGTTTTTTTCTAATTTCATGCAAACGTAATATAATACAAAGAATTGTGTAATAAATGTAACTGTACATACATAAAAATCAAACAAACAAAAAATATACATATATCCCAGATAACACACGTACGTCTTCAAGAGGTCTGTTAAAGATCTCTAGATCTGGAAAGCATCTGCTGTCTGGCAGACGTCTTACAGATGTCAGTTTTACATACATTCTAATCATAAACATCTTAAAGACATCTAATAGGCGTCTATTTGACAGATAAAAAGAGACGTTCCGTAGACGTATTACAGAGGAGCATCTGCTAGATGCTATCAGGATATATATATATATACATAGGATTTATGATGCTGATGACCATTAAAGGCGTCATCACAGGGTCCATCATAGTTTCTTGTTTTTACAATTTATTACAGCAATATTTTAATCAGACCAATCAAATTAACAAAAGAAGAAGTTAAAAGTAAAAACCTAGATTGGCTCACATTCACTAACATTTGAACATAAATAAGACTGAACCAAAACAATCATTCAGTCCAGATCCGTTGAGTTCAAGCCCAGATGAGTCCACATTTCCACAATAGCTCAAGTGGCAAGGGCTTTTCGGGACCTGAAGAGGACTAAATGTTCAAACGATGAAAAACAAAGGTGAAACCTACGGATGGGTGTTTCACCCCCGGAGTCCTGTCAGGTAAACACTCAACTAGTCTTCCTCCCTTTCAGGGGCCGGTTGCGTAAATGGTTAAGTGTAGTCTTAAAAGTTAGTCAGCTAAATTTTTCTTTAAGGCTGGTGACAGTTTTTTTTTAGTTCACTTGCATAAAAATGTATATTAGTCTAAGGTAAATACAAAAAATAAAACGGATTACTCTTGGCTAACTGCTAAGTTGGTCTTAACATGAAGGCTAAGTTCATGCAACTGGCCCCAGATTATTTACTATATATATATACTAATTAGAAGTAATATTTTTTTCTCTGAAGGTTATTAAGAGTTTACTGCATTTAAATCTTACCACTAACACTGAACACATATTTTTGTATTAATATAAGAAAATTGCAAGTTAAACAGGTTACAGTTACAGCAAACGTAATTCAATTTAAATGTAAATAAGGTAAAAGGTTACGATAAATGTAACATAAATGTTCATTTTCAACTGTAAATCAAGTTTTTTGTATGTGTGGAAAATGGTAAATAACATTTCTTAGATTAATATATGAATATTTAAATCTGACAAATGTTATTTAAGCTTTACCACAAAAACATGGTGTAAATATATATATGTATATCTTTTTTCAAATCGAAACTGAAAACAATGTAATGTAAGTGGCTGTTTTCTATTTATTTGAGCTACATTTAAATAAACAAATTTAGTTCACTAACTTTAAATGTTTTAAATGAGTTGTTTGTGACCACTTACCTTAAAATAATGTATATTCTTTTCCAATCTCTATCCAAACACTAATTGTGTAAAAAGCTTTGCATAAAGCATTTTTTCTGAAATAAAATATTGACTTTTTTTCTCTCTAGAAAGTTTTTAAATACCCATGCTTTCTGACCCAAATCCCATCTCATTGACTGCCCCCGCCTTTAATTCTTATTATCCAATGAAGTGTTAGATTGTTTTTTTTAAACAATCCTGTTTTTTAAACGGATTTTCGCAGCCTTCTTTGATCATATTTACAAACCTGCCAATATTTTTGGCCGTGAGTGTAAAATTTAGATTTTCCACTTTATATACTAACAAGTATTTTAACTAGCAGTCATTAGAGTATTAGCAGTCTGTCTGCTTAATATCTTCTAACACTTTATTTTGATGGCTCCACAACACACACTACATACTATCAGAAACTTCTGTATGTCAGTACAGTACTAACCCTAAACCTACCCGGACAGTCTACTCTGGGAGCTAGTAAACATTTAGTTGGGAAATTACTTACTTAGTAGAAAATCCAAATAAAGTGTGATCCTACCAGCAGCCTTATTAAGTGTATGTTTAAATTCAGCTATTTTGTCTGCATTTGATTTACAAGCATCGAACTGTATGTTACATGTGTTTGACGTATAGACAACATCACTTGTTCTTTCACAAATAGTGATGCGTATTTAAAATATACATATCAAAAGTTTAGGGTCAGTAAGATGTATTTCGAAACAAATCCTTTTATTCGTCAAGGATGCATTAAACTGATCAGAAGTGACATTTTATCTTACAGACTACTTACTGTGCTACTTTTTAATATCAGTGAATTCTGAAAATTGGGCAGCAGCACTGTTTTCATCACTGATAATAATCAGAATCAGTTTCAGTATATTAGAATGATTTCTAAATGATGCTGAAAATACAGCTTTGATCACAGAAATAAATTACACTGTAAAAGATGCTCGCATGAAAACAGCTAGTTTATATTGTAATAATATTGTACAATTTTTAATCGCCTAAAAGCAGCCTTGGTGAGCAAAAGAGACTTTAATAACCTTACAGGTTCCAAACCTTTGTGTTTTCGTTAAATCTTTTAAAATCAAGCTTAGATTTCAGCTGGAAAAAGTCACTAAAACATTCATTTACAACTGCTTTATTTCCTTTTCAAAACACTATAAACAAAGTAAAACTTTGAGAGAAAAAGAAAAGGAAAAGAAATTACAAACAGACGGTTTCCCTCTAAGAAAAATTCATACAACACTGCTGCAACAAATTCAATACATAAGAAAAATATTCCCCTTTTGTCTTGTGGTTCCTCTGTGCCCGTTTCCTTTTAAAGTAGCACTGTAAGAGTCTCTGGGTAGTGATGTGGGACTCGCTGAAGCAGTCCTCGAGAGGTATGCCTTCGTCTGCGGCACACCGGAAAACAACAAAAACTCTGATGTGCTTGATAATGCGCTATAATGCAATTCTGGCTTTATTCCACTCCACAAACTCATCCAGCATCACTGGCCCTGAAATCACAGACAGATCAGCAGCTGTTCATCTCAGAAACATCTTATGAGGGAAGACGGGAAGAGCCCATCACACTTACAGGCTCCGTCTTCATCATAGTTGCTCAGGTCTGTGTTAACCGTACGGCTGAACTCTAGGACGTTGTACCACTGGTCTTTATTCATGACTTTATACTTCGACTGCTGAGGAGAAACATCTCTGTTAGTCACTGTACTTCAGTGAATGCTATTAAAAAACAAATACTAATCAAAACGTATGCGTGCAATAAAAAACAACAACTTTTTTTAAGCAGCATCTATACCTTAGTGTCACAGTAGACAATATGAACATAGTATCAAGCATGATAAAATGCAAAAGATAAGTAAATTCAGTTATAATTAGTGCTGTCAAATGATTAAATGCAG
The DNA here is from genome assembly GCA_034779775.1 of Enteromius afrohamiltoni. Taxonomy (NCBI): domain Eukaryota; kingdom Metazoa; phylum Chordata; class Actinopteri; order Cypriniformes; family Cyprinidae; genus Enteromius; species Enteromius afrohamiltoni. The sequence goes on along the minus strand of JAUYWG010000018.1, from coordinate 1,856,506 downwards.
CAGTGGTTTTAATGATACCGTAATCAGAATGGATATGATACCCAGCTTCATGAACAGGCCGCATAGCAAAAAGATGGCATCGTTATGTCATTTCTGTATTATTTGTGAGATTTAATTTGAATTTGGTGACAATGTAAACATATTAACATGCAATCAGTCGTTATTAAATTACAGAAAAGTGTGCAATTAATTACTATTATTGATTGACAGCACTAGTAAAAAGTCCATAAAAATATAACAAAACATTTATTTTAACAGCTTGTAAACAGTAAATACAGCTTAATATAATAATTAAACCTCAAAAGGTGAGCATTTAATGAAATAAATACGCTTGTTTCAAAGTAACTTCAAAATAAGAGTCTCTGTACATTTTAGGTTTGTTTATTTAAAAGTCCTGTATTATGCAGTGTAATGCTTTTTACTGGTGTTTTAGTTAACATATTTGGCACTTAATTTACCATTCCAAATTATTATTATTGTTAAACAAAAAGATATTTTGTAAATATCTCCTTATAAAAAGAGCACATGTGCTCCTCAGATGAAAACAATATGCTTTTCTGCTAGTTTGGAGCTTGAGAGCAGATTTAAAAGAAAGAGATCACAAACCTCCAGAAACTGGTGGAAAACTGGGAACAGAGGCCACGTCCTTCCAAGAAGAAGTGCCAACATGGATTTTGCTGTGTCCATATCAAGACTGCGCTGATCTTTATCCTACACATAAAAGCATAGCATTATATTGGTAAATTATATACGGATTCAAAAAAGCCGTTTTAATCCTAAAATGCTTGAGTTATCTTAAAATGCGTGTCATCCTCTCACCCTGGCGAAGTCGAAGGCGTATCTGTAAATGTTCTTGAACACAACCGGGTCATTCAGCTGAGAGCGCATGTAATCCAGTTTGCCCTGTAATCTCTCTGTGCAGTCACAACTGTACACACATCAGACACGTTTAGCATAGCACAACGTCTGACTGAACGACTTCTCACGATGTACGAGGCATGAAATATCTTACTGTAGTGACGTCATTCCTTTCAGCCACTCTTCCTTCGTGAAAAATCCCATACTTGTTGCTTCAAGTTTCCAGGCTAAAACTAACATCACAATCTGAAGGGTGACAAAAAAAAAAAACCCAACGCACATTATTTCAAGGGATTTCTAGAACCCAACTTTCTACGAAACACGTACAGCAGATGAACTTCGCTAACATTTTCTGGCTCCACTCCGATGTCCTCACAGAACTTCTCCATGCTCTCTGGTCCGACGATGTCATCTGAACCTGCGCACATTTAAAAGCACGACAATAAATCATATCAGCTCGAGGAGGAATATTTGACCTTTCTTTATTAGATTTGAAGAAATCAGTGTCTCGGCAATGCTGTGAATGGGTGCCGGCAGAAAGAGAGCAATGAAAACATCCCAATCCACAGCACTCCAGTCCATGATATGACCCTATATAACTAAGTCCACAATGCACAATATCTACATATAATATTTGGCTGGTAAACACTACTTGATCTGTGCAGATTTCTCTCCTGATTCAGACCAGCACCGTTTTCACTGGAGGAAGAGTTCTTAGAGACTCATATTTGAGTTAAAACGCCTCAATGCTGGATTAGTTCCATCTTTTGTCTTCTCCAGATGTTCACTGATGGACTGGAGTGCTGTGGATTATTGGGACGTTTTTATCAGACTCTCCCTCTGACGGCACCCATTCACTGCAGAGCAACCGTTGATGCAATCCTACATTTCTCCAAACCCGATGAATTACAAAAATACTCTCATGAAGACATTTATTAAAGGCTGCATGTATGTGTGCAAGGAAAATACTGGTTAACGTACCTGCATATTCATAAAACCAGGCCAGACATTTCTTGCTAGAGAACTGGTCATCTGGGTTCACCAGCCGTCCTGGAGCTTGTGTCCTACAGTAACTGGATTTGAAAAACGGTTATGATACAGTGATGTATGAAAGAGTGAAAGATGCAGAGAGAAACTCACAAATATTTGTACCTGGTGATTTTGCACTTTCTGATGCTGGGGTCCTCGGAGCCGGACGACTTTCTTTTCTTTTTCACAGGCATAACTGATGTTCGGGTGAGTGGGTTTGGTCTCACTAAACGAAGCACAAATGAACAGAATCAATTGAAGCCCACAGCTGCTTCCAGTGTTTCAGGGCAGAAAGCAGCTCTACCTGTGTACCTGTGGGCACCGCGTTCATTCAAGCACAGCTGACTCTAAAAACAGGAAGAAAAACAAAACGCACACTTGATGCATGACTCGCAGGAAACAAAACTAAGGCTTAATAATGATCCGAATCAAATGTGTGCTTACAAGACTTGTCCCAGATGTCTCTTTTCTTCTTAAATGCTTCACTGTCCAGAGCTTTACAAATAGGAAACATAAATAAATCACACACACACACACACAGAGTTCAGACATCCCTTCTTTCTTTCTCAGGCTACTATAGGTTCAGTAATGTCACTTAAGTGGCAATAAATAGGTTTTATTGTCATTAAAGTGAAATACCTGAACATAAACACATGGAGCCTGAGACAATCTTCATCTTAGATGAAAACTTTTATAGTCTTAATATATTAACAAATATGGCTTTTAATTGTATAATTGCATAATTGTAACGCAAATCCTGGTGTTTATGTTTAAAACGGGACGTCTATTTATAGAAATAAATAAAAATAAACGCCTGCAGTAACACCCGAGCTTCAAATTCGTGGTAAAAGGGTGGTATTTCGATTGCTTGTTATAATTTTATGATCCCCTAATTGAGCGATTTAATTTGAAAGCAAAACAAATAATAAAAGAGGCGAGCTGTTTAGCACAAATGCATCGCCTTTGTGGCTCCTGAAATGGCTGAACTGCTAAATGCCAAAAGCCTGGAAGTCATCTAAACGTGTAAAATAAACACAATGCATTTACGTGAAGGGAGAATTTATAAAAACGACAAAAAACAGCTGGCAGTTTGAGCAATAATGAGCACTAACGCGCGCATGACATATGAACACCTCACCGGCTCATCTAAATATCACAAATAAACCCTCGATAACATCCTCTACCGGCGTCAAACTTAACGGAATAAAGCGAGTTCTCATCAAACCTGAAATATCTGCTGCTTTCGGCTCGTCCCGCTGAGTTTATTTGGCAACAATTTCAGCTGCGTTTGTGCTAAGATCTGCGTCTGCTTTGCTTTCACACTGGAGAACCGAGCACTTCCGGCTCCCCGACAGGCATAATAAAAGTCACGCGCTTTGAATTTCAATGTTTATTTCATAATTCACGGATGTTCTCGTGCTGTACGTCACATTGCATAGCAATATTGCTTTTGAGAATTTAGTACTTATTGTATTAGCCATGTTCAAAGAAGCAACACAGGCTTATTTATTGATAATGAGTAGTTGGTGGGGGGGGAGTCATCTCAATACATATTCACGACAATATGACAAAGCGATGTTTGAAAACTGATGGCCATTGTGCAGTAAGGTTACAATCCTAATTCAAGGTCTTCAAGCTCTTTCAACAGCTGGGCCTCTTTCTGCATCTTCTCAAGCTGTAAAAAACAGAGGGACTGTTAAACTATTTCTATAATAATAAATAACTCACGCTGGTGAGATTTGCTGTATTACCTGATTTTTCTGCATGACTTTGCCGGACGCCTGCTGCTCCTTGAGTTCATCAATAGCTTTGATTTTCTGCCAGATAAACACGAAACAAATGCCAGATGCATTACATCGGGCGTACATATACAATCACTGATTTATTTTTGGTTTTTAACTTTTAATGAATGAGAACTTTACAGGGTCGTGTAATAGAAACATATTTTTACACAGTTTACTCAAAATAAAGGTGTGTTGCCAAACCAGTAGCTGAGGCTATTCTAAAGGAACAAAACAAAAACTAAAGTGAATGCATCATAAACGTAAGTCAATAATACTCTAAAATGGTCTATTCCAAGCCAAGAGCAAATTACTATCTTACTCAATTACCTTTTAGACATTTTTCTTACTGTAATTAAAGTATAAATATCGTATAAATGGGAACTTTACAGGGTTATTTGATTTTTTAAAAATACATTTTGACATAATTTATTTAAAATAAAGGTATCTTGCCAAAATAAACTAAAATAAAAGAATAAACTATATTAGGTCTGTTTACTTTGTGACCAATCCAAGTCTGTTTGTTTCTTTACCCTCAAGATGTTATTTCTTTAATAATCAGATGTTATTACAAGATTTACTGAATGTACAAATGGGAAAACTTTTATATAATTCACTCAAAATAAAGGTTTCTTGTCATGTTGGCAGCTAAGGCTATTCTAGCGGCAAGAGCTATGTAAAATAAAAAATAACTAAAAATATAATCAAATAAAATACATTTCACTCTGTGGTCTATTCCAAGAGTAAATGTGCATATCTGATTGTACACACATCCCAACCATTTCACCTTTTTCAAATTCTTGATCTTTTTGTCAGTTTCAGGGTCCCCGCAGCTAGAAGTCACATGACTGGCAGGGGCGGAGCCTGCGGCTGGAGGCGGAGCCTCATCCGTCTTGTTTTCCTGAATCAACAGAATGCATCACTTATTCTTCTTCACAGTTTATTGAACGAATGCGAACGCCGAGCTCTGGTGTACCTGCTTAGCTGCTTTCTTCGCTTCCCGCTTTTTTTGGTTTTTCAAAGCAGCTTTCGACATTTGCTTCTCTCCTGCAGCACCAGGCTTCATGTTCTGCGGCGGCTCTTCTTCATGCTTGAACAGACACATTACTGTCACGAGACATTCATAATCTGGAGGGAAAGAGAATCTGGGCCCATATAGGCAAAAAAACGTTCTCCTAACTAGAAGTAAAAGAGTGTTCTCCTAAAACCCATTCACAGAGCTGCTGAGACCAACTTTTACTAAGAAATAGAGAAGTCTTAAGCTCAGAGGAAAGGGGGCGGGGCTAAGCTCATTGCTATGGAGGATGTCAGCGGTACTCTGAGCAGAAACTTAGTATTCCTTGTCACTAGCTAGTTTTAACACTAAAACGCTTTACTCAGAGCAAAATAAATACACTTAGGGCAAACATTTAGGACTTCTCCTAACATTTAGGAGCTATTTTAACGCTAAAACCCTGTAAAATGCTTTTAGGGAAATAAAAAGCTACTCTCAACGCTAAAACTCTAAAAATGCAGTCCTACATTTAGGACTGACCCATTATTTTTAATATTTTCTCCTAAATCGGCAAGTATTGAGCTAGTTTTATCCTTAAGATGGTTTGTGAATACGGGCCAGGACTGCAGAGACTCACTAGTTTGGAGCTGGCGGTCTGGGGTTTGTTGCGGAGAGCGGGCGGACGATATGCCTGCGTCGGTTTGGCTTCAGTGCTGCCCAGTTCGCTCTGAGATGCCTGGTATTTCACCGGCTTCTCCGGGAAGGCTCCAGGCCGAAAGGGCTGCCACAAAACCTCCCACAGCTCTTTATTTGAGGGCGTCTCGTGCTTGTACAGCACAGTCCCGGTGTAATGCCAGATCTTGTATCCGTTGCTGACCCTCAGCCTCGGGGAGCAGGTGGCCGTCACTATGTGCTCTCCGTCAGGACACCAGGAGAAATGCGTGGTGTCTTCGGCCTGGGGTTTAGACACCTGCTTGTATTTCTTCACGTCCCAGACCTCCATCTGCCCTCGCAGGTTGCCGAACCCAGCCAGGACGAGGATGTGGCCCTGGGGGCTGTAGAAAGCAGCGTTTCTGGGGCCCGTGCCGAAGTCAAACACAGACTCACATTTGTGGTTAAAGATAGTTGCCTTGGCGGGCATGAAACCATAAACCACGCAAAACTCTGAAGAGTTGGGGTTCCAGGATACATCGTAAATGGGGCCGTTCTTTGCTGTGCAGGATGAAAAAAATATAGAGGATTACAATCATTAAGCTCGGGCGATGTCTAATGCGAAACATCGTGATGGACGACGACATCGTCGTCGTAGTCGGCGGTTTGGGGAGGGATGTTTAGTTGTAACTAAAACACCAAGCCCCGCCCCACGACTGACAAAACAGTGTTCGCACGAGCAGGTGAGAGAGGATTGAGCGCAGGAATGATCGCGCGCGAGGCGAGGGTTTGAAATGAGCTCGCGGGCCCGTTTCTGCGCTTGCACATGCGTTTTCTTCTAGCTCGCCAGCATCAGTTATTAATGGCATAGATTTGCCGCCATAGATTAAGTATCCGCGATCTGGTTGCTGCTGCTTCGGCGGGACGGAGGATCGCGATACAGGTGTTCTAACATGTTTTCCTACCCGGGCTTACTGCGCACGGCAATATTGCATTCTTTTTTCTCACCCTGAACAACAATATTTAATGTATGTTCATTACTGTAAGGGTAGGTTTAGGGTTGGGGTAGGTGTAGACATTAATAAAAGCACAAAATAATAGGTAGAAAAAAATACGTATTGTTTGTTTCCAGTAGTCAAAGCCGCTATATTTGCATTACTGTAAGGGTAGGTTTAGGGCTGAGGTAGGTGAACACATTAATAAGCACTTTACATTTAAATAAAATATATTATTTCTACTGCATTAATGAGAATGAATTAATGAGAGCTACAAAAAAGTTCACAGCCATTCAAATATTTCAAATCAGTCCGTAATGTATTTTTTCAAAGAAGAGTCTTTTGCTCACCTGCTGTGTTCATATAGGAAACGGCAATTTTTTCAAACGTTACTGTTTTTAAAAGTAGATGTTTTCTATGTGAGTATCTGATCAAAGCTGAATTTCAGCATCATTACTCCAGTCTCCAGTGCCACATGATCCTTGAAAACAGTTATGCTGCTCAATATGTTGTGTGGAAACAACAGTAATTATTTCAGGATTGATAAATAGAAAGGCACAAATAACAGCAAAATTAGAAAATTTAACAAATAAATAAAGAAACGCATGCAATAAAGCAAATTTAAAAATGACCCAAAACTCAAATAGCATTACGTAAAATAAATAAATAAATAATAATATTTTATTATAGTAAAATGAAAATAAATACAGCTAACTAACACAATAAAAACATGATAACATCATTCAAAAAAAAACATGATTTGTGAAAATGTAAAAAAATGTTTTAGCAAACAAACCCTTCATATATCTATATCATATACGTCTTCACTAGACTGTCACTGTAATTAATTATTCATTAATCGTCACAATTATTAATGAATAATTATTTAAAGTCATACTTACGCAGCTGAACTACTGCACTTTCTCCATTGGTGGCGACGTAATGTAACGTCTGTTCTCCATAGTAAGAGGCTCCTGTTTTATCCACCTCAGTGCTGGCGGTCACTAGAACCGCAGTGGCTTTAGAAAAGAGCAGAAAACAATCACCCATGCATGACAAGCTCACGTGATGCTGACAAACCAGTCGTCAACTAAAACAGTAACCATCTACCTTTTTTGTTCCACAGCATGGCCACTTTATCAGATTTGAAAAAGCTTTTGTTTGCCAGAGCAGACGTTGGACCTCCGAAGTTAGGATACTGATAGAGACGTACAAAAGACGGCGCTCCTTTGCTTCCAGGAACATAAACGGCAACCTTATGCAACACGTGAGGGATTAATGTACATTTCGAGCAGCGAAGCAGCACATGAATACTCAAAAGCGTTCAGATACCTTGCTCGGCTGTGATCCAGGAGACAGAGCGAACTCAGAAACCTTCTGAAGGTGAAGTTTGTTGGCAATAGTCTCTACACAGCAAAACACATTATAGAGACACACTCAATAGATGTTTGAAGGATCTGTAATGGCATTTATTTCAACTAAAACACGGTTTATGAAAATTATTTCATCATAATGCAGGATTCATTAAAGGAACCGTCAGCAATGGATGCTCTGTAGTGAATGGGTGCCGTCAGAATGAGTCTTCTCCAGATGTTAACTGATGCACTGGAGTGATGTGGATTATTGCATTGACTCTTATTATGTTTTCAGCAGATGTTTGAACTCTCATTCTGACGGCACCCATTCACATCCATTGCTGAGACACTAACGCAGAGACACATTTCTCCAGATCTGATGAAGAAACAAACTCAGTGTACATTTTAAACATGTGCAATGAATTAAGTGAGCAGAAGAACACCGTGTTACCAAAGTTGTTGTTCTCAAAGAAGTGGAGTTCATTATTGACATTTCTAACGGTAATACTTTCATCATCTGCCCAGCTCGGACACCTAAGAAAACACATCATGAATAAACCGACAGCAATAAAACTAATTCTGCATTGTTATGAACATTAATAGGCACTCACCATCCCGTGACCTTCTTCTGATAAAACGCTTTAATGCAGGCGCCCGTTTGCAAGTCCCACAGCTGCAGGTTTGCCTCTCCCTGAGGGTTATCCTGCGTTTCTGAGAAATAAGTGCATTTGAGCTCTGAGGGTAGCTTATTTCAACATTTTGTCTGTTCTTACAGTTATTATAAAGCTTGAATGTCATCAAAAGGATGATGGACAGAAGTATTGGAACAGAAAAAGGCACAGTGGCAACAAAAATGGAAACACAATTCATGTGCTGCAACAGTCTAAAATGAGTCTCAATAATTAAACGAGAAAAAAAAAAAGAATTTTAGATTTCTTGGCTGGAAACGGTAGGAGAAAACATTTGTTTCAGTGCAAATGTACAAGTGTTTGGTGATGGGTTTTTGGCTCAAGGCACACACACCAGAGGTGTTCAGCTGGCTTTCTGCAGACCAGTCAGGTTCTTCCACAGTGACCTTGCCTTACACTGAGGCACGGCCATGTTAGAATAGAAAACAGCCCTTTACATAACGTTGCTTTAAAATTAGAAGCACACAATATCATCATTTACTGAAGTAGAAGGGGTGCCAATACTTTTGTCCATATATAGTGAATATAATGTTCGGTCACATTTTAAAAGCTCTTACTGGTGTATTGCTGCCAGGTGGCCAGAACTCTGTTCAGCGGTGAGAATTCCAGTGCAGCTGTTTTGGGCAAATCAAAGGACCTCACCAAATCTCCAGTAGAAACTTTGATCACACTGACCCTATCAAACGCACACAGACAGATATTTATTTTCTGATTGGTTTCATCAGACGGACACTGCACACTGATGTAGATCAGGAGGAGATCTCCCGTCTAGAAAAGCTGAATACGTACTGTGAGCCATTGCACCAACCGAACAGCGACCCGTCGTGGCTGAACGCTATGTATTTGCCTTGCCGCTCATCTCTGAAACAAATTAAACGGATGTTGTAAAAAAGAAATGACAAGGTTAAATACTCTGCAAATGCAATAACTCACTTCTGAAAGGCAGAGCTTTCCTGACAGCTCGGAGGTCCTTGCAGCAGAACCGTGCCTTCTGATCCTCTGACTGAGTGAAATGAAACAGATTCAATACAATCGTATGATAAGATATCTGAAGATTGTACTGTGGATCTGTAATAATTCTACTAAAGCCGAGCAAGCTGTGGGATTTGATAGACATAGCTAGACATTACATATGCTAAACATATTTCACATGAAATGTTCCCTCCTAGGATGACCTGCCCGACTCAATCAGAGTCCTTAGCCATCTTGCACTCATTTACTAACTGCTTGTTTAATCAAAAACTCTTCTTTATTCTTTTTGCATAGTATCTATTTGTTTTCTTTTTATTTATTGAACAATTACCAAAAACACAAAACAAAAACACTTTTTCTATTGTATATTGTATGGTAAAAACCTTGCTAACTGAGTTATAGCACTTGCATATCATATCATTGCTCTTCTGCTGCTTCCATTGTCTTTGGATAAAAGCACCTGCTAAGTTAAACGACTAAATATAAACATTACAGCTTCTAAGGATGTGAAAAATAAACAACTGTTCAAACAAGAACCTTCTTAAATCATTTATCAGCTGATCATTAGCTAAATGTCATTTAGAAATTTTAATATTTCACATATTTGTGCATATGATGGCACGTTTTAGATCAATACTCTGATTTCATGAAATTACGATACACACTATTTTGACGCATATGACAGGCTTAAGAGTTTAAGAGGGATGTGACTGCAAAACATTAGAATCGTTTACTTGAGCGTTATTTCATAACACTCTCTCCAATCCCACGTTCATTGCTTATATACACGCCACTGAAAGCAATTGGTGAAATAAGCGTGAAAAACACGTTTTAGAGCATCAACTCACCTGCTAAATGAGGAGTGGGGGGCGCCATTTTGAAAGGGAAGTACGACAACGTGTCACGTCACAGGATTCCGCGCAGACGTCACTATAGAGCGTCTCGGTGGCGCGTAGAATGTCAAACTTAAAACAACTAAACAAAAAAAAATTAATAATACATATAAACTAACATTTTTATATGTAACGTAGTTTCCTTTCGATTTTTTTAAAGTGGATTTCTCGAAAATATTGATGTTTGTATCTCAATAACAAATCGTTTTACAGATTTATGAACTAGATTTGATGATGTCTACTCATTGCTTTTGAAAAAAAAAAAGGACATGGACAGGAATTGGTCAGCATCAAAAGTGACGCGCGACTAATGTTGTTGGCATATTTTTCTGATATTTCCATGATTGACTAATGCTTTGTTTAAAAGGAATGACGTTTATCCTGAATTGGGCATTTAAAAAAAAAAAGCATGTGTGAGGTTTAAGACGAAATAATGTTCTATGAACAGTTTTCACACAAACATCCTTCAGGGGGAGATCGGCGGCCGTACAGTGACAGTCAATGCTTAATTTATCCTCATTCCAATCTATTTTTTATTTTTCATGAAAGAAAAATATATTCTTTTTAAAGCTTGCCACCTAACAAACTAACATATTCGACCAAGCAATATTTACAGAATTATTTTTATTTTCTACTAACCAAGAACAGCAGTGATTAGTCCAGCTTCGCCAGCGCTGATTAAAGTAACGCTAACCACGTGACAATAACTCTGCGATCGACCCGTTCTAGACAACAATTTATTTGTAAATAATGACACTGATTGTCTTTAATAGCTATAGTCAAGAAAACAACACATTGAAAGAATGAAGTAAAATTAAATCAAATATAATTTAGATCCATCGACTTCTTAATCCCCGCCCATCACGTAATCTGTATTGACGCAAATCTCCATTCTGCATTTTTTGTTTAGCTTCGAAGCGTCCACGTCTCGATGGGTGGAGTGAGTTTCCCTTATGCACACGTAGACTAAACTAGTACATCAGTCCGAGATCACACGTCAACTGATCACAAACCTCCTGGATCTCTTTCGCTCCGACCTTTCTTCTTTTTCTTGAATAAAGCAACAGCTGAAGATGGTGGCCAAACAGAGGATTCGCATGGCGAATGAGAAACACAGCAAGAACATCACTCAGAGAGGCAATGTGTCCAAAACTACGGTAAACCGCCGCTTTTACTGCTCTGATTTCCACTATAGCCCTTTTTATAAATCTTATCAGAAATAGGATTAGATGCTTTGTTTTTGCATTGTAGTAAACCTATAATGTACTTCATGTCAAGATTGTGCTGGAAAGCTGTTTAATTCATGAGTTTAGAGTCATTCTTAGTAGCTTAATTTGAACATGTTGTCTTTCTTTAGAAGTAAAGTCTCTCTTAATAAACAAATGTTGATATTTTTTCATCAGAGAGGCGCTCAAGAAGAGAAGTCAGTGGTGGGACCGTGGCTTCTTGCCCTGTTCATCTTTGTAGTATGTGGATCAGGTGGGTTTACACCCCTAACAAACATGTGTTAAATATGTTGTCTAATGCATCATTCAAGTGATCATTCTTTTAATTTACTGATGACTTTTTAAATCAAATTCATCTGAAGCAAAGAATCGGCTTTGTAAGCGTGACATTTATTTCATAACTTGTGTCTAAAGGGACAAAGTGCAATTCTAATGCAGGCCGGTTTCGAAGACTACATTTAAATTACCATTTTTTTTTATGTTAGTAAGTCATGCTTTAGCTAATGTTGTAATACTGGTTGTGAGCGATTGCATCATTTTCTTTAAATTAATTTTATTTAAAATTAAGTTCAAAAAGAGTTTTCCGCATGCATGAGAAGCTTATTCATTGGTAACATGCTTTTATGATTCACAACCTTTATGATTGATCAAGATGCCATTGGTTCTTTTTTTCTGGTTAAAAAAAAAAAATAAAAATAAAATCAATCAATAAATATATATATATAAACGTGTGTGTATTTATAAAATATATTTATAAATTTATATATCTATTAAAACAATTATTATATATATATATATAATTTAATTTATTAATTTATTTTTAAAATAGATTTATTTTGCGTTATATGAAGATCAAATATCTGTGTTCTAATGTTATTGTCCTGTCCTCCTCCTACAGCGATATTCCAGATCATCCAGAGCATCAGGATGGGAATGTGAGCGGTCATCAGCGCTGTACATCAGTTTGTCCTGTTCTCCCGGCTTTCCTGAAGATCACTTCATCATTCCTCTTATCTTATTTAATCTTTATATTTCGCCACAACACACCAGTCTCTCGTGCCTTACTCAAAAGCTGGAGGAACATTATCTTCTGAAACATTCCAATCTGGGACTTCTGTCAATATTGCTGCTGAATCCAAGGCAATAAACTCAAATGACTGTTTGAACTTTTTCTGTGGAAAAAAAACACACATATTTGTTTAAATGAAATGTTGCATTGAATTTTCTATGTTGTAGGTTTTGGACCAGTTCATGTTAATGTTAACATTATTTGGTACTATGCACCTTTATTGGATTTTCCTCTATATTTAGAGCTGAATATGTGCTCTTTAACTGTTCGCTCAAGGAGATGAAGGTCCACATATTCAGTTGTATGTGTAGAGAACATGAAAAAATAATAAAAAAATGAAACAATTTAAAATTTCTCTCTTTTTTTTGTTTTTAAAACCAAAAAATAAATTTAAAATAAAACTTAATAAATTTGTTTTATTTATTAAGAGGTAAAAAAATAAACACAAATCTCTCATGAAGCTCTTATAATAAAACAAATGCCAATCTCTGTGTGTTAGCATAAGGTGTTTTGTTTATGATACATTTTAATGATTTATTAAAATGATTAAATCTAGTGGTTTGTGTAGTTTTCAAATTAACCAGTAGGAGGCTGTTTATATATTCACATCATAGTAAAGGTCAACACATTTTTCACCAGATTTCAATTTTTTTTATATATCACACTCCTTTCAGCAAGAGTTTATCGATTTTTTTTTATTCGATTTAATCAATAAATAAATTTAAACGAATGACACATTTGACACTTGACTCGTATAAAGACTTTAAATCAACATTTGGATGCACTTCTTGAATTAGCTGTGTCTCAGATCAAGCTGACATTTATTTGCTATACCATTTACCTGCTTAACAAGAAGTTATAAACACTGTATACATGAAAAGATAATTCATAAAATGTGCAAAATAATAAACAACAACAAAAATAGATAAATAATTTCAAACCAAAATCTCTATATAAGGTGCATATAAATAAACAATAGTAATATTAAGCAAACTGAAACAATAAGCAGAGGTAAGTAAATTAAACATCATCAACGAAATAATAAAAACAGTTAATAATCAGTAACATTTTAGTAATTCTTTTTATTTATTTATAATATTAATATATTGATATTAACATATAATCATAAATAAATTCGATAAAAAATGCTATAACTATGTTTTGTAAAACAAAAAAAAGTAATATTAAACGAAAACATAAATAATCAAATTTAATACCAACACAATGTTTTGTACTATTACTTATTGTTTCAAAAATGTCACATTAAAATGTAGTATGAATTATAAAAATAATAATTTGTTTTTAATATTCATCATAAAATCTAAAAAACGACATAAACGGAAACTAACTAAGGAAATGAATCCTCATTTACGGAATCATTAAAAATATATGATTAAATAGTTCTAAATAGGATCTATCATATCATTTATTACTAGTTAGACAAAGAGATTTGAGAAGCTGGTCTTTTGAATCCACGCACGCACTGACGTCAGTGTCCTCGCCGGTGCTCCGTTGATCGGTGCGTCTCTCTGCCCTCCGCGCGCCGCGCATGCGCACTGCCACTGTCCGCGCTCGTGCGGGGCCCGTGACGATCCAGCGGGAGTGTTAGCTGTGTAATGGCGGCTTCGGTGTTGCTCTCCGCGGAAACCGCCGTGCCCTCGTTTACCGTCGGCCACCCCGCCGGAGCTCCGGCGGCAGGATCTGCTCATCACGGATTATCCAATGCTCCCGGAGCCGCGTCCTGGAGCCGCTCGCTGGACCGGGCGCTGGACGAGGCGGCGGCCACCGGAGCGCTCACCCTCAGCGGCAGGAAGCTGAAGGAGTTCCCGCGGAGCGCCGCCGGACACGACCTGACCGACACCACACGCGCCGGTAACGAGTTAACCTTCACATTCCGTTCCCCTTTAACCATTTTAACCGTTACCCCGTCCGGAGGCTAAGCTAAAGCCGCGGCGGTCGAGTTTGACGCTAAGTTCGTTTACGCTGTTTTTGACTGGTGTAAACACACGGGTGTGTGCTGGGCTGGAAGCCCATCTTACCTCATGATCGGACTCATTTGTGTCCAAAGTTAAGATGAACTCATAAACTCGTGTTAATGGGGATATCTGTCAAACCGAGCGCCACAGCGGTTATTTGAGACCCAAACATTGGGTTGGTTTGACAGCTTACCAGGTTTATTGTGTCGGTCATCATCAGATTAAAGTGTTTGATTATCAAACAAAATATAATGTGAGATGGGTTTTGATTGTTACGTGGGTTTCCTCAAGAGGGTTGATCATTTTTGTCCTCAAGCACTTGAACCTAATGATTGGTCATTATGACCAAAGGTTTAATATTTATCTAGATGTAGTGTTTTTATCATATGAGATCCTGTCAAGGCTTCTTCATTATAATATTGATGATCGTGTGAATCAAGAGTGTTTTTAAATATTTTAGACATGCATGGAGCCCCAAATATCTTCATCCTTCATCCTAGAACTTAAAAGACTTAGGAAGCTTACACTGTAAATATTTACATTAAATTGGGACAATAAAAAAAGAGCAATATATATTTATATATTTTTTGTTGTTGGTGCACTATTTCTCTCTCAAAACACCAGTATGAAAACCTCTAATGTTGTTTATATTAGAGCCCTTTAAGAGGTTTTGATGTTAATATTGGATTTAATCACTACAGCAACATCGCTGTTATGCCACTCTGCTACAAAGCACATGTATTTGTATAAAGACTGAGAAGGACTATATAAGCACTGTTACTGACGGCTCATAAATTCCTGCCTGCCTCTTCCGCACATATTAAAACATGCCCTACTGTAATGTAGCTTGCTTATCTGACACATACAGGTGCAGGCCTCACGGTTTAGGAGTTTCTAGACGTGTTCGGACATGTGATTTTCATTTCATCGCAAGAACTGCAATCAGAAAAGCATGTGACCTGCATGAAGCATACGCATAGGACTTTTTTCCAGAGAATATTTAGATTTTGAGTTGCATAAAACCTCTTTAAATGTGTTGCGTGTGTGTGTGCGTACAGTAAAGCCAGGCTATGTAAACATCTATCTGTAGGTTCTTTTGGGAACAGCTATATGTTTTAAGTGTTTGCATGACAGCTAAATCCCTAAATGACTACCTAATTGATTGGCATGCAGATAGACAGGTTCATTACTCTTCTGAACAGTTATGACAGTACCACGATGACATTCCTTTGTGTACAGTTGCTTTGTGGTTTTCCGTTTCAAACTGCTCAGAAAATTTAGTTTATTTCAGACATTATGTATGTGTCTTAAATAAAAATTGCAAAGGGAAGATAGATGCAGAAGACCGTTTTTATTTTAACAGTGTATAAAACAAGAAGGTAACTGCAGATGGGATAGTTTAGATGCTTTTTAACCTCTATGTCTTAGTAATAAAGTGGTGTCTCTTCATGCAAGTTTCACTATTATTACTCCATATATTTAACGAAGCCTAGGTCTAGTAATTTAGCCGTCCGGCATTATTTTGCACCGTCTGAAAATAGGAAATGGTCATCGTTGCTCGGGACTACAGCTCTGATCTTGAGCACACTTGGTGTCTCTTGTCTGTGTCAATATTGATCGTCTGTGCAGTGCGTGCTGGGACGCACACAAAATTCTCTGATTCCGTTCTCATGCAAAGCCGGTTGACCAAAATGCAGACTGTAGGAATGATCGTGGAAAACAAATAAAGGAAAGCTTTCAATGCTGTAACCCCCAAAATAGCTCTATTGCTTTGCTGTGAGTTTGTTATGGTTTGCTAATGACAGATTGTGAGTGCCATAGCTTTGTTTCTGCCAGGGTCTTTTTTTAGTGAGGTCATTTTAGGGTGATAATAACAGTATAACACTGGCTCTTGATTCTGACTGTAAGAGGTTTATCAATAATGACTTTTTCTTTCTGTAAAGGCTGCTTATTAAATCCAGGAGGAAATGTGACGGCTGTGATTGCCAGAGATTGAACAATGCTTTTGACGTTACAAGAGGAACTCAGATGATGCCTTCCATCAAATAACACGCATAGCTAGTTTTATCACAACATATAACCGTTGCAGTTAGTAGTGTCTATTTAAAAACATGTCATTAACTACCTATGCTGTACATTTCTGCCGTATGGACATTAACTTGACATATAAGCTACTATAAATGTAGTGTAGAAGCATGCAACTAAATACAATGTAGAAACGTAGATATTCCCTAAATAATAATTTGTAGCGCACAGAGCACTATATAAATAAACTTGAATTCAATTACATTTAGTGATCTATATGACGTTTAGTGTATATATAAACCTGGTCTAACTTCTTAAATCTTAATTATACAATACTGAATACACGAATATGTGCTGAACCATGTAGATATTGACAATAATCATAATGTATTTCATACTGATACCTTACAAAATGCTTGCATTTTTAGAATGCTGTACAGTAAAATTGAACGAAATGGCCAGTTAAAACTAATACAAGTTTAATTTTAAATAGGATAAATAATGCACACGTTTTGATGGTACACCTGTGACTTAAGACTGCTCTGTGCCAGTGTAAATACTAGGGTTGGGTCGATAGGTGATGCCATCGCCGATGGTCGATAGACATCGCGATGTTTCACATTAGACATCGTGCGATGCCAAATTGGTCGACATCGCCCAGCCCTAGTAAAAACACAATATTATATAAAAGCATAAGTGTAAATTTGGCAAAGATAATGTATCTCTAAAACAGCAACACAACACGTCTTTACACAGCTGAGTTAAGGCTGCTTATGATTCAGTGTAAAGATGAAATGCTGCATTAAAGCCAGACTAAATGCCCAGCTCCTCCCCAGTATATTCAAAGTATACAGCTGTAATTAATGTGTAAATGTATTTATGCAAGTAGGAAAAGACACTCAAATGCCACTTTAGAAGCACTTCTGTGCACCCTTTGCCCTGTAAATGTTGCATTACAGAGTTACATAGTAGATAATAGCAGGTTTGTCAGGAACCCCCCCCCGTTAAAGTCCTGGCATTTCTTACAGTGTGTGAAAGCGTAGTAATCTTAACAAGTCACAGATCTGAATGCTTCACCTGTGGTGTAATCTACATATGCGTCATTCAAGTGATCTGTTGACTGTTCGTACTGAATAATTCATAGTCAAGCAGCTATTGTTGAGAACGTTTGTAAGTCTCTGCTGACTTGACGTGATATTTGACCTCATATTTCCTCGTCTGATTGCTTTGGCTGTGTTGTCCTGTGAACTGTGCCAAATGTACTGATCTCCTGCTAAGGGTCTTCCCTCAGCTCAGAAGACTCAGAACAGGTGTCCTCCCTCACAAGGCCTTCTGGACCGCTGTCAGTTCAAAGACACCAGCGTTGGTTGTCCCTGCTGACTGTTTAATTAACTCCTATTTAGAAATATGTGCTGTATTTAGTGGTAGTTGCTGTTGTCTTGTCAGTTCATCTTTGAGATGATGGTGATGATCTTGTAGTCTTGGAAGATAGATGGAGGTTTGCTGTGAATTTTAGACTCAGGTCTTTTGATAGTAGAGTTATTTGACTATTCTGTGACTATACTTGTTAGCTGGTTACTTATTGGTTGGTTAGTTATTTGTTGTGCATTTAATATTATTTCACTATTATTTATTATCAATTTATTTACTTTTTAATTTTCTTTTTTCGATTACCTTGCATGAAAGGACATTTAATGGGGCTACATTTATTATTAGATTAAAAAAAAACAAAAAAACATATTTTTCGAAACCTTTTAAGACTGAAAATACATTTTTGGGTCGCATCCTTTTTTAAAATTTAAATGATATTTTTCTTTTTTTCATTTAACTTCTTTCTTTTACAGTGTTTTTTTTCTCCTCTGTACAGAATATTGCAAACATTGAGTCACTACTACATGTAATATACTAAATGCTGTTTGTGTATAAAATGTGCTTAACAGTCATGTGTCAATAATGTCATATTGAATGACGTTATGTTTATTGTTAGATTGTTGTTAGAGTTTAGAGCTGATATATTCTAGCTTGAGAAATGCTAGAGAGCTGTGGACTGTGGTCACGTCAGTTTACTTGTGAAAAGTCAGAGACTTTGCAATTACACACTTTCCCACGCCATGCTTTGTTTTGAACAGAAGCTCTTGGCGTTATATAAGCAGGCATGTCAAGTTCACCGCAGAAGACCTCTTGGTTGCAAGATGATGAGCACTTAAACATACACCAGCTTCTGCTCTCAAACGCATCTCAGACATGGACAAAGAAAGACAAATGAGCTTGTCTACATTTTGCATGAGGAGGTTTTTATCTTGTATTTGGGGTTGTTTTGCAGTGTGTTTATTGTGAGAGATATTTGATCTAGAAGGACTCCTTGGAGGGAGATGCAGGACTGAAGATTATTGCGGTGAGTCTGTCTGCTGTTGTCTCGCCCTGAGGCCAGAACTGATGACTGTTGTGTACAAGCATGGAGGAAGTGAAGTCATCTGGATATTACTGTCTATATTTGACCGAGGCCACGAGTCAGGCTGAAGTACTGTCCGGAAGGAAATATAAACTAAAAATGAGAAGAGGAGATGCACATTTCTTGCTCTTCTCAGTTCTGATGTTGCATAATGTT
>JAUYWG010000018.1:1824180-1837285 GCA_034779775.1 Enteromius afrohamiltoni | reverse complement strand
GAAGGAAATATAAACTAAAAATGAGAAGAGGAGATGCACATTTCTTGCTCTTCTCAGTTCTGATGTTGCATAATGTTAGTTGTTTTCAGAATTGCAGTATGGTTTGTAAACAGATCTAGGAAACAGAGACAAGCGTTTTGGATCCTGTCTAGGCCTGATACAATCTGACCCCACTTTTTGGTTGTTTAGTGAGAGTTTCCAATAACAGTGTGTGTTTATAAGGTTTTCATGAGCGTCTGACCAAAACCAAAACACCTTAGGCCTCCTTTTCTGTAAAACAGGACCCAGAAAGGCACAGAAGCTGCTTGTGCTCATCTGAAACATCTGCCTACTATATTATAAAAGTGCCTGTGTTTCGAGTTCCCCGTAATGGATCCGTGCTGCTTTTTTGTGCTGGTTTAAGGTAGCAGTCGGTGTAGGAAGCAGCCGTTACAGTCAGCAGCACTTCCTGTCTTCCTCATCCCGGATCTCAGCACAGCTGCGCTGTTACAAATATAGATCCAGTGTGGATTGGAAAACCATCAGTACATCCACACACCTCCACAAACAACACATACTGGCTGCTGATCTGATTACACACATGTAAGATGGCTTAGGAAAACCTTGAGCGATTTGGAAACTTGGCTTCTTGAACTGTGCAATATAATTAAAGAAAAATGATAGTAACTCAGTTTTAGTATGGCAGTATGTAGCATCTCAATATTTATTTATTTTGTACTTTTTTTCTTTAGTTCCAGTTAGTATATTCAGAAGAGTGAAAATGTAATGTCATTGTGTTTTTGTTGCAATGTTTGCTATATAATAGTAGATTAACACAATTATTACAATTTATTAGAATACACATTTTCATGTTCAATTTTTATGTTTTTATATATAAATTGTTTATATATTAAAAAAAAAAAATATATATATATATACATACATATATATATATTGTAATTTTTTATTTTATGTGTGTGTGTGTGTATATATATATATATATATATATATAATTTATGTTTCATGTTGACAGCTGACAAAATGGTAGTGTTTTTAAAATACACTTTAAATCACTACAATACACTTTAAAAACTTTTTTTTTGTGCTATTAGCATATATTTAGAAAAGTGTATTGTCTTTTACACTAGTAGGATTTTCAGAAAATGTGGTAACACTTTATTTCGATAGTCGATTGTAACTTTGCAACTAACATTTTACTTTGATGGATCCACAACATACTACATACTGACTATCAGAAACTTCGCAGGTATACGTCAACTTGTTCTACTAAACCCTAAACCTCCCCTAACAGTCTACTCTTAGATAGTGCTGTCACGGTACCCAAATTTCAGTAATCGGTACCAATACCAGTGAAAATCCATGGTTCTCGGTACCAAAGCAAAACACAAAAACACTTTTACTATATTTCATAGCCTAGAACTGCTTTTCTGAAGGACTGATTTTAAACATACAAACATTAACGGTACATTTCTTCTCTAACGCACACATTCTGGCTACACAGCTCATTTAAAGTGTGTAAAAATAGTACACTTTTATGTCCTGTTTAAAACGCTATAGGAGCATTAAATAGTTAATAAAGAAACTTTATTCTGATCATGTGCATTAACTTTATGTATTTTCTAAAAATAAGCGTGAATTTCAGGTTGAATCGAGCGCCAGAGCATGCAAAGCTGTTACTGCTGCAGAATATTCTGACGGATCAACACATATTGGATTAAACTGCAGCAAATGGCTTTTAATTTTTAATAAAAAAATCATGTACTACAAAAAAGTTCTTTCCATCGATCAATTTCTTACTTTCACAATCGATATATTTCACGAGGTTAACTTATACCCTCCGTGTGGTCAGTCCGCACACGCTTGTTTTATTTGCGGCCCCTTTAAATACAAGACAAGCGTTCAATCTACGTCAGAGTGTCCAAAAATCTCTGTACAGCATCGTTGGCAGGGCGAATTTTGACGCTCTCTCCGGCGGCGGTGTGAACGCACCGTAACGATTAACTAAGCTAATTGCAATGTTTGAGGTGTTTCCTCTTTTTGACATAAAACTTCGATGACACCGCTGGCAGATGGGTTTTTGGTGATCAATGCTGTTGCGCTTGTCATCAGCCTCAAAAACAAAATACTTCCACAAGTGGCTCGTTCCTCCTTTCTTTTCAGTGAGCAGATTCAGAGCTGCCTCATCAGTAGCACCACCGGTCGCCATCTCCAAAAGCACAGCATAGCCATTGTCTATATCTTATGTGTATTGGATTTAATCAGAAAATGGCTTGATTATAAATCAGGAAATTAATCCAGATTAACATCTTGTAAGGTAGAGCTTGTTTAACCTAATAGTGGGGTGCATTTCAGTCACTATTCAATATTGATTCTGTTTTCTGACAACAGAAACCGTTAAACATATCAGTGAATTTGGGTGCATTAAATGACATTGTGGCTACACAGAAGCAAGATAATATGACGCGCTGACGGAATGATTATGCAAATCATCTAGCAATATCTAGCGACTTTTCAAGCTGGCTTTAGCTACTTTCCATTGAAAAAGGTTGGCAACACTGATTGTTTTCATATTGAAATTTTGATGACGTTTACATCAGATGCTCTAAAAGTGAAATGCAAACACTGAATTGAAAGATTGTTTTTAAACCAAACTTTGTCAGGTAAGTTCAGTCCTGTCAAACAGTGCTGTGTTGTCTGAAACATCTCCTGCAGACCGACTGTGTGACGTCTCTCCACACTTTGCCATTATTAACTCTGAATCTGCTCTGAGTGTTGAAATGAAGTGAACACCAGGGAGGCTATACTGGCCTCTGTCATGTAAGCCAGAGCAGAAAAATAGACACTTATCTCGCTTCTCTTCAGGCAGCTATTTTTGGTGTTCATGGGGTCCCTTGTGTAAGTGTTTGTTCTCTGGGTTTAATGTCTGTGTCTGTGTGCATGCGAATTTCTGATGAAATCAAAGCAGGATTTCTGGATTAGTTCTGGAAAAGACTCTTGAAATCTTGATGCGGAAGGCACTTTGTTTACCCCTAAACATGTACTAAACAATTAAACAGTCATTTGAGGTTATGAACCTGACATGGACTATTGTGGGATTGAAGGTGGTATAGAGCAAGTGAGAAATGAGTATCAGGCAGCAGTGAAACATGTTTATGTAAACTGTATATGCACCAGTAGTGCTGTTATTATTATATTTCATTCAGATTTCAGATCAAATGCCTGCATTGCTGCTGCGTTAACAGAAATATGCTTTATAAATTGACACTTTATGTATAAATTGGGCATGCATATTGTAAATTAAATTTAAGAATCCATATACTGCAGTGTTTCTTCTGTATTTTGTAATTTGAGCATGCGTTTTGAATTTCAAATTAAAATTTGACAGCTGTAAGTATGCATATGTTTCATTGGCTCCTTTGTAAGCACTAGGCTTGGGCGGTAATATGGTATACCGTGGGATCTAAAAATAGCAACGTATCAGTTTCAGTACCGGTATACTGTCATGAAAAAACAATGCACTTATACAGGAGTACTTATATGTTACTTAGATAATTTATTTAATGCCTGAAAATGCGTATGTGTGGTTGTCATCACATGACAGCGTGGAGGAGAAAGAGCGAGGTGGGGAAAGGTGACGAGTCGCGCACTAGAGACCTGCACGGGACGGATTTTTCAACCCCGCTCCTGCAAAAATATATGTTATTTTATTAAGCTTTGTCCCGCTCCCGCCCGCAAAAGCCAACAGTTTGGTGACGCTAAGCCTTACATCATAATTTCTTTATTATTCACGGTAATACCAAATACCGAGGTAAAATAGGGAGGAGGTTTGAGTGTATCAAAATTTGGATTCCACCCAAGCCTAGTAAGCACCCATAGGTTGCAATAAAGACAACCATGTAAGTTAATAAGTTAGATAGACCTGGATAATAAGAGTGCAATGGAAATGTCAGTTTTTAGAATCAGCCAAGGTGCACCCAAATTTTTAACCGCATCACATTTAACACCGCAGTTTTACACGTTTTTTTTTTTTTTATCGCTGTCCATATAGGCAATATTGACTTGTAAATGATTAACTAACAATATGGTCAATATAAAGTTCTTTATTCGAAGCACAATTCTACAAGAAAGGTAACTTACTTGCTTACCCAGATCAAGAGCTTATAATGCAGTCTATTTATTTATTTATTTTTTCATTCTGAGTAAAAAGGTTGGTTTTGTGGCATATCTCAGACCCTAGGCTGACCATAGAGACGCGTTTTTTTCACAGCCGATTTATGGGGCAGGCAGCAAGCGGATCATGAAGAAAGGTCAGCTGAATCTGACACTTAATGTTTCTGGCTTGAAATCACTGACACGACTTTTAAGAGTCACAGAGTTTCGTTTCCCCCCTCGAACGGCTGGTCGCACCGGTGCAACTTTAGATTTTTTTCAGTCGCACCATTGAGAAATTAGGTCGCACTCTAGAGCCCTGACAGCTATTTTTTTTTTTTATTTGTAGCAAATTCCGAGTTCTCAGTATTTGGATTTTATTTATGTATTAAGTATTACAGCAACAAGGTGGAAATACGTATTTCTATATAACGTAATTGATTAGGTTTCAGATGTTGTGATTGGCGTTTTGGCTAGCCCCTAATATATCCTGCTTCCAATAGCAGTAATAAAACAACAAACATTTTGGCTGATGCATCCGTGTTATTTCCCTGACTTGAAGTAGAAGAAAGGTTCAAGGGTGTTCTCAGAGACTGTATTTCCAGCACATTGGTCCAGAAACAGACAGCCAAGAGCTCATCAAACACGCTTTCACATGAGAGAAACCAAAGACAGGTGTGCAGCCGTCCTGGATGCCAGAAATGCGTTTCTCATTGTGTCTTTCTCCCTCTGTCCTCTCAGATCTATCACGAAACAGACTGCCGGAGCTGCCGGTGGAGGTGTGCATGTTTGTGTCGCTGGAGAGCTTGAACCTGTACCAGAACTGTCTGCGTTCACTTCCAGAGAGTCTGATCAACCTGCAGTCCCTCACCTACCTGAACATCAGGTCATACACACAGACACAACATAGATTCATCTAAAATATTAGTATTGAACCATTTTAAATGTGACCACAGCTTAACGGCAAACGTGTTCTGGAGACATGAAAATATAGACAAGCATCTTATTCCTGTCGCATTTTCCAGCGTTCTTCTCCGAACACTGTGTGCCATGTGCTTTGGTTTATGTCATTGCCAGCGTACTTTATGCGACTGTCTATATTATTCTATATACTTCTGCTCTGCTACGCGCTCCGTGTTGTGTGATATCTTTCATCCGTTAACATGGGCGCCGGAAATAATAATAAGAGTCTCGCATTAAGACCAGTAGGAAACTTATTAGTGCTATTTTATTATTATTATTTTCTATTTTATTTTTTTTACTGTTGTACGTAATTATTTTTAATTTAGCAATTTTCTTTTCAGTTCTAGTATTTATTTATTTATTTTTTTTCGGTTAAAAAAATATTTTTGTTTAACAATAAACGAGGAGATAAGAGATTATAGCTAAACTGGATGACATAGATAAGGTGATGTCTAGAAGTGACAGAAACTTCAGATGTGTTAGAGTTATTTTCTTCTGCGGACGTGTTTCTCATGATATGTGTGGCACAGTCTCCATCTTAATAATATATATTTTTGTTTACAGATTGTGATACCTAAATCTTGAGGAGGATTTGCTATTAATACTCTGTGTAGTCAGGTTATTTTTTAAATGCATTAAAATAAAAATCAAATATTAAATACTTTCATCTAATATTTATATTTATTTCAATTAATTTTGAATAGTTTTATTTAAGAGTAGCAGCAGTGTTAGCATTCAGAACTCTTTAGTAAAAACATTACGCTTCCCAAGTAATTCAAGTAGAGGTACCACTCATATTTCCTTTTAATCTAGTTATTGGAGGCTGCGGTTTCTGATTGTCTTGGTTCTGGTTTTCTCTCTGCAGTCGGAACCAGTTGTCGACACTCCCCGCTCATCTGTGCCGTCTGCCACTCAAAGTTCTGATCGCCTACAATAACAAGCTGGTATCGCTGCCGGAGGATCTGGGCAAACTCAGACAGCTCACTGAGCTGGTGTGTGGACTCTCCAGCTTTGCCGTCATCTTCACATTTGCTCTCACTCATGCACATCACTCATCAATTCTCTCTCTCTCAGGACGTCAGCTGTAATGAGATCCAGACGCTTCCTCCACAGATCGGTCAGCTGGAAGCCCTGCGCGACCTCAACATCCGCAGAAACCACCTCGTTCGGCTGCCTCCGGGTCAGAAAATCAAACACCTGCACTTGAATGAGTGAAATGAAATGAGTGGTGTTTTTGTGTTGATGTGTCGAGTCATTTCTGTGTCCAACGCATTGCAGAGTTGGCCGAGTTGCCGTTGGTCCGGCTCGATTTTTCATGTAACAAGGTCACGACAATCCCAGTATGCTACCGCAATCTCAGACACCTCCAGAGCATCATTCTGGACAACAATCCTCTCCAGAGCCCACCTGCACAGGTAGCACCATTAAGTCAATTCAGTTTCAAGTGGGTTTTTTATGCTGTATATTTATATAGAAATATATTTAGTTGTTTTGCGTGAATGTATTTTACAACAATACAAAGAGCAATGTGTTATATTTGACCAGATTTAATCTTACCTGCACTTTTAATTTTGTTCCCCGCTAAATAATGTTATTTCCATAAATGTTTATAAAATTGTGCACTCGTATCTGCTGTTATCCACTAACCTAGTTTATAGAAGTATTTTTGTCAAAGATTGTTCATGAATATGTTTTATTTATTATTTTTAATTAAAATGAGTCCTTATGTAGTAGATTGTCTTTAAGAGTGATGATCAGGTCAACACACATTTCTACACGGATTTACAAAAAAACAAACCATCACTGGTAACCGGTCGGATTGCTATCGGCAGATACTCCGAATTTTCGGGATCGTATCGTTTGGTATCATTGCATCCCTAAATAAAAGTGATCACCTTTCTGATGTCTTCTTCCAGATTTGTATAAAAGGAAAGATCCATATATTTAAATATCTAAACATGGAGGCATGTAAAGCAGCATCAGACCTCCCAGACTACGACAGAAGACCACTGCCTGGATCCTGGTAAGATCTCACTTCATTTCACTGAGTTTTGTAAGCATAAACTCCTCCTTGTCTTTCGCTCTCGCACCCACATTCGTTTGAGCCTGTGTTTATCGGTCGTATCTCTCAGAGGACACACAGGACAGGATGATTCTGCAGATAAGAAGGGAGGGAAAGGAAAAGACACAGACAAAACGAAAGCTTGGGTTGACTGGAATGAAGGTATTGCAGCAAAACCGGATGACAGATGATGTAGAGATCAAACTTCTCAGGAAATTTGACATGAACTTGGATTTTATGTGGATCCTGTATACAAGCAGCATAAAATTTGTGGCGGCAAATAAAAAAATAAAAAGTATTTTAAGTTATAATATAATATGAAATGAAAAAAAATAAAAAATAAAATAAAAATAAATAAATAAAATAAAATAAAATAAAAATAAATAAAAAATTTAAATTAAAATTAAAAATTGAGCCCCAAAAATAAAACACTACAGCTACAATAAATTATGGAATATTAAAAAAACTAAAATATGGTTGAAAAAACAGTACAGACTTTAAAAATTAAAATAAAATAAATGTGTGAAAAAACATCAACTTCATTCCAAAAGATATTAACTTGAGCTGAAGAAAAAATAAAAGACTAAATTAAATTAAATTAAATTAAAGCTTGAAAAAAACAACAACTTGAGACCAGACAATCAAGAACTTGAAATAAAGTCAAACTAAAACGCAATAAAATTACATTTAAAATAAATTCAAGATAGATAACAGAATTACATTGGAGGAGGGCCCATGCTATATCTATCCACCAGAAAATCAAAAAGACATTTTGCTCTCATCTCTTGTAGAAGGATATGGGTGTTTCAGACCTTTCGCAGACTATTTCTTTGTATGAAACCTCAGAGGATTTGATGTTTCTCTCTCTGCTCTGTCTGTCTCTCAGCGCGGAGGATTCGTATCCTGGCCGGTCGTACGGAGCTCTGGACTCTGGCTTTAACAGTGTGGACAGCGGAGACAAGAGGTGGTCTGGAAATGAGGCAAGTGCTGTTCTGATCGCTCAGCAGTTATTCTCCAGAAAGTGCTGCTCATTTCATTGTCCTGTCTTTTCTTAAAGCCTTCAGACGAGCTGTCAGACCTGCCTTTAAGAGTGGCAGAAATCAGCAGAGAGCAAAGACAGAGACGAGATCGAGAAAGAGAACGTGAGGATCATCGGACGGTAACCAATGGCACACGTGAGATGACATCTACACTAATGAAGCACTGTCCTTCAGAAATAAGCTCTACAGGGTTTTTAATTTGACATCACCTTGTCGTCTCTCTCTACAGTGGAAGCAGAGCTGGAACAGATAGACTTCATTGACAACTCTACAGGTGATGATGATGATGAAGATGGGCGGAGCCTTAGAGGGGCGGAGCCAGTCAGCCTCAGCTCACAGTTTATGGCCTACATAGAAAGACGAATCACCAGAGAAGTACGCATTACCAATTAATGGCTGATCTGATTAGTTCGTTGTGAGCACTTGTCAGATTTTGTTGTTAAAGATGTTGTTGTTCCTAGGGTTCACCAGTGAAGACCAGCCCATCCAGAGACTTAAGAACTGATGATCCAAGACGCCAAACCTCCTTACATAACCGGTACTAAACTAATTAAACTGTAATCACAACTACAAGTACTACAAGTTTTTTTTATTTTTATGATTACAAATTGTAACAAATTTTGACCATAGAAATGAAAAAAGTGTGTCCTTGTGATTCTGCATGAATTTTGCTTCCAAACATTACAGTTTGAAAAGTAATTGGCATAAACATTAGTGCAAATGTGGCCTGCTGGTGGTGCTGGAAACTTCACACTTGCTGTGGTTAATGTTGAAGCTGTCCTATACCTACATACAAGATATAATGATAGCTTTCTCATAAGCAGTTTTATGGGCCACCATAGACTTCTTAAGAAGGACAGCAGCTATTACAATCAACCACTGATGCTTGGCTGCCGAAAAATTCCGAATTTAAAAATATCTTGTTTGCAGTAACTGTTGTTGTCTCTCTAGTGGCGGGTCAGATACAGCGGTCACGTCTTCCTACGCTCATAATCAGGTGAGAGTCCCTGTACATTCATCATCTCATGATTCAGTGAAATGTACTCTGAATTCACTCTGGTTGTGTGCATCAGCGCTCGGCTGGCGGGGCGTCAGGTTCTGGAGGAGGTGTGGAGAGAATGAGACGTGAAGCTCACCTGGCGGCGCTGCGGTACGAGGAGGAGAGACAGAAAACAAGATCCGTGCAAAGAGACGCTGTTCTGAATTTCGTCAAGGTACGTACACACAAATATTCATGAATTAAAAAAAAAAGTGCTGCTAGAAAAATGTTTCTAAATCCAGTTAGGCTGTAAAAGCAATTTGCAGGGATGAGTTAACCCGTTCGCTGTGGTGCTGTTTAATGTCCTCAGCAACCTCTGTTGGTTTTCAAATGCTTTTAAACAACATGTCAAAACAATAAAAAGGTGTATTACGGAAGACGATTCTAAATTTACTCAATCATTCCTTCTGTTGAATATTATTTTGGAGAATGTTGGTAACCCAACAGTTGACGGTACCCATTGACTTCTATAGTATGCGAAAAAATACTATAGAAGTCGATGGCTGCCGTCAGCTGCTGGCTTACGGATATTATTCAAAATATCTCCTGTTTTATTTGATGTGCTTTAATTTTGAGTTATTGTTTAAATCTGTATTTAACCTCGGAATAATACCAAAGCGTCGATAAAATGTTGTTAGCGTTGATAAAAATACAGTCGTTCATTGTTAAGCTGATGTTAACAAACACAAGTTGTGATTTTAATACCGCATTAACAAATGCTGAAATCAACATTAACTAAGATTAATAAATGCTGTAGAAGTATAGTTCATTCTTAGTTCACGTTAACTAATGTGAACTAATGAACCTTATAACTCAGATTTTCTGACGATTATAATCATAATTTAAGCGATGAAAGATTTTGAAAGTGACTAAATCAGGGTTGAATACTACTGTAAGGCTGCTGGGTTTACATCTTTGAATGTGATTTAGAAAAGGATTCATATGTAATGAAGTACACTACTTTAATAAATACAATAACTGCACTAAATTACATTTTAAATAGGGTAATAACCTTTAATCTGTAACCTATTACGTCCCCAACGCTGTAGTTCACACTATATAATAGCGTTTGTTTATAATGAAAGGTACTACGATGATTCTGAAGAGTGAAAAGAAACACTAGTGAAGTTTCTAGAGAAAGGAAATCAGTTTTCTGTCTCTGTATTTTCAGCACAAGTCGTCTCAGAGTCCCACGAAGCTCAGTCCGACAGACAGTGAGGTGAGTGTCTCCTTCACATTTACACAATCACTTCCTCCCTATCCATCACTTCATCCTGCTGTGTGTGGCGCTGTAGTCATATTCGTACTGTCCCACCCCAGAGTCTGTACCCCTCCAGACGGTCCACTCACACCGATGACTCCGCCCTCTTCATGGTAAGAGCCAATCAGCTCAGATCATGTGTCATCCTCTGCACCATCTCATTTCTTCCGTGTTCACTTGCCTTAACAGTCGTCACTATTGTGCTTTTTAACTTTGCATAATGTATAACATGCTTTAAGGGGATTTCCAATCGATCCGTGTTAATCTGTTAACATCCTTTAAAGTTGCACTCAGTAATTAAAACATTTAACTTTTGACACGTCCTTTAAATGGTGTCCGCTCACAAGACAAGTTTTGCTAAGATGCGACCAGCCTTATGTGGCAATTTATAGTTATTACCGTGTAATTCGTATTTAAACTTGCTGAGTGCATCTTTAACATTAGATCTGTTTTTCCCGGCGAGCATCTTTAACACGCCTGCCCTGCTTCTTTTTGCTTCCTTTCCTGTCTTTCTCTCTCTGTCATGTTGGTTCTGTGTCAGAGTGAGTTTGAGCCCCTACTGATATTTGAGATAGACACAGATACCAACACTATAAAGAAGAGGCCAGACCCTCACAAGCAGGTGAAAGACACACAGACATGTTTGCTAGCTGTCTAAATGGGGACCTACCATACACTGCCATTAATTACTAGTATTGCTCATAGTTAGAGTTACCTCAAATCCTGTTAAACTTATTAGTTTGTAGTTTATTGTATTTTAGACTGAAGATGATCTGCCGCCTTCACTGTTTTTTGTAGACGTAAATAATTTTATTATGCATGTTATTTAAATTTTGACAATCAAAAAAAATAAAATGGTAAATAATAATTTATTTGTAACCTGTAGAAGATCTCAAAAAAGACGTTAGGCTTGTCCATTTAAATAAGAATAATGTTTGTTTATATATTCATTGGTTGTTTATTCGTAGCTTTGTTTCTATAAATGCAAATAATTTTATTATGCATGATTCCTGATGATTTATTTAGATTTATTTAAACAATCACCAGCTTTATTAAAGCTAATTGTGAGTCGACCCCTAAAAAAACCATTTAACGTTTTCAGTTTTCTCTTCCAAAACGTTTCGTATCTCTCTGTCTCTCTCTGCATTGCTCTGGCTGGCTAGTCTCTCTCTGCTGTGCCGCTGGATGGCTGTGTGTCTCCCTCTTTATCCGTCGCCGCCTCCTGTTCACCGCAGGTACTGAACCACAAGAGCCTGGAGATGATCTGCTTCCTCTACTTTATTGCTATAGATGCAAATGAGTTTGCTTTCATTAATTCCTCACACAAAGATACCTCCGTTGCATTCAGATCTTACTCCATGACACGCGAGAAACTATGACATAACCGTGATTATCAAAGTACTTTTGGTCCCTTGGTTCTTTTTTTTTTTTGTCTCAAAAAAGATTCAGATGTCTAATTGTGTTAATACAGCATCATACTGCAACAAACATCAAACATATTGTGTATATATTTCATTGAGGAAATGATGCTGAAAAGCCGTCACATGAAGTTCCCACATCAAAAACGAACTGCCAAGGAATATCTGTGACGGACATCTGATGATGTGCATGCCACAGATACACTGCTCATTGTTCGTGTTATATCCACTGATACCACCTTTTTTCTCTTTCCTTCTGTAGCAAGGTGAAGATTATGGCTCGCTGTCACCCACCGGTATGTTTTTGTTTATATCAGATTTGATCTTGCTTTATCCTTCTGTATTATTATTTCTTTACCCACATCTCGTTGTGTTTTTCGTCTGGTCCTGTAGCCCTGCAGTCTCCCTCGTACCCCAGCCCAGCGGCCCCGTCCCCGACCCGGGGCCCCAGCCAGAGACCCGAGAGTTACCTGTTCCGCCTCAGTCAGCGTGAGGAGAAGAAAAAAGGTTTGTTTATCTGTCGCAGCCAACTGCTGTTGTGTGTGACTTCATGAATAAACACATGATGCACTCACTTTATATACGCTATATTGCCCACCTTCTTAGGTGCAGGCTAGACTACGAACAGTCACTCTAGGCCTCTATTACAGGCATGTCAGTCATTGCTACTTGTCAGGTTCATGTAACTATGTGCAGACATGCTCCTAATGGTATGTTTCGCAGGAGAATCAGGCATACAGAAGGCGGAGCCAGCGGAAGCCACTCCCACACAGAGTCCCGCCCCCACGGGAGAGGAGGCAATACTGATAGAGCAGCTGAGAAGGGTGCGTCAAACAAACTGCTTGTATTATTGATTGATTGATTAAATATGCACACATATGCACTACCAGTCAAAAGGGTTTTTTAAAGAAGCTTTTTCCGCTTACCAAGCCTGCATTTATTTGATTTAAAGTATAGCTAAAACATAATAATTTTACTCTTTTAAATAACTGCTTTTAATTACTTAAATATGTGTTAAACTGTAATTTCTTTCTGTGATCAAAGCTGAAATTTTAGCATCAGCGCTCCAGTCTTCAGTGTCACATGATTCTTCAGAAATGATTCTAATATGCTGATTTACTGCTCAAAAGACAATTCTAATTATTATTATTATTATCACGTTTAAAACGGCAA
>JAUYWG010000018.1:1806491-1824080 GCA_034779775.1 Enteromius afrohamiltoni | reverse complement strand
AATGATTCTAATATGCTGATTTACTGCTCAAAAGACAATTCTAATTATTATTATTATTATCACGTTTAAAACGGCAATCAATAGAAAGTTCGAAAGAACAGCATTTATCTGAAAAATATTTAGTAACATTATAAATGTCTTTATTATTACTTCTGATCAATTTTATTATAACGTTACAAAAGCTTTATTTCAGATAAATGCTGATCTTTGGATGGTTCTATAATGATATAAATCTTTCTATAATAATACTAAATGTTTCTTTGGCAGTAAATCAGCATATTAGAATGATTTCTGAAGACTGGAGTAATGATGCTGAAGCTTTGATCGCAGGGGATAAATTACATTTTAAGACACATTCAAATAGAAAGCAGTTATTTTAAATAATAAGAATATTTCACGATATTGCTGCTTTTGCTGTATTGGTTCAAATCAGGGGTTTTCAAAATCAACTTTTCATTATTTGTGCGTAACGTAAAAAGAGCCAGAGTAATAACAAGTAGGTTTAGAAAATAAGAATAATGAAACAAATCAGTTCAAATGTGTCTGATGCCCTCTTAAGCTGGTCACGCATCACGCCACATCACATTCGGTGTCTGTCCGCAGCAATGCAAAGACATGGGGTGCTGCGCTTCTTGTCTGGCATGTGACCAGCTGCGGCCTCTCCTAGCTTCATGGAACACGGCTCTTTTGCTGAATTAACACGCATCTGGACGATTTCTTCTGAGGCATTTATTTTATTTTTTATTTTGTTTTGTTTTGTTTTATTCTATTCTATTCCCAGAGACAGCGAGTTGATCATAGCCAGTGTTTGAATAATTTAGCTTCTCAAATCTTCACGACTACATATAAAAAGCATATCACAATAGTTTAAATGTAACCTACATAAATGTTAGACGCATATCCAACAGAAGCTAAAACGCGCTCTGCAGGACACGGAGGCGTAAGTGTCATCACTTGCATATTATTTTTTTAACTTAAATGGCATGCAAAAGACTGATAAATTCATAATTAACGGCATGCCTGGTTCAGTCGACAGAAACACGTGACACAGGTCCGTTTGAGCGCTCGTAGTACACACAGTACAGCAAGCACCACTGCCGTCTCCATCACCTAACGTTACGGCCCAAACGCTAGGGTTGGGTCGATAGACGATGCCATCGCCGATAGACATCACGATGCTGAGCCAGGATCCTCCGTCCCGCCGAAGCAGCAGCAACCAGCTCGCCAATAACACACTTAATCAATGGTGGCAAATCTATGCCATTAATAAGCGAGCGCACCGCTGATGCTGGCGAACGCGGTAAATCATTTCCGCGAGAAGAAAACGGATGTGCATGCGAAGAAACAGCTCATTTCAAACCCTCGCACTTGATAGCCTATGTCATCCGCGCGCAATACAAGCACTCGCAAGAAATGCACTGTTGGGGGTGGGGCTTGGTGTTTTAGTTACACCTACGACGACGATGTCATCGTCCATCACGATGTTTCACACTAGACATCGTAGGATGCCAAATTGGTCTGGCACTTTGACACTGGTTTCAAAAACATCCAGGCTTAGTATTCGTTTAAAACTACAGACTGGTAGTGTGTATATATATTTTTTCACGATCATTCCATCTGTAAGTCTTATTTTGCGACCCTGTAGAATATCGAGTGCCGACTCAAGGTGTCCTTACCCAGTGATCTCGGGGCAGCTTTGACTGACGGGGTCGTGTTGTGCCATCTGGCCAACCACGTGCGTCCCCGATCCATCCCGAGCATCCATGTACCCTCACCGGCAGTGGTGAGAGACCTTCTGTATTTGTTCTAGCTTATGTGCGTGTGCACTCGCATTGCTTCGATTTCATGTTTTCTTTCTTTTCAGCCCAAACTAACGATGGCCAAGTGTCGACGAAATGTGGAGAACTTCCTAGAGGCCTGCCGCAGAATTGGAGTTCCTCAGGTATTCTTTAAAACCAAATCAAGAAACCACTTCTCTGGAGCACAAAAGCAGTCATGAGCAGCACATGACACTGTATGGGTCAAAATGATCATGTTCCATGAAAACATTTAGTGCCATAAAAGTATTAAAACTTCATTTTTGATCAGTAGCATGCATTGTTAACTTCATTTGGACAACTAATAAAGGCGATTTTCTTAATATTTAGATTTTTTTGCACCCTCAGATTTTCAAAAGATTATTTATGGATTATTTGATCATCAAAAAATATCTTTATGTCTGGTTTTGTGCTCCAGGGTCACATTTGCTTCAAACCTAACACCTCTTGCTGTTTCCTCTAGTGCTTTCAAGTCTAATACTACTAACTCTTTCTCTCTCTTTCTCCCTCCATTCCCTTTCAATTTAAAACCATCAACTCTTCATTATGTTTTATCTGAACGCTCCTTCTCCTCCTGGTCTGGGCTCTGTGGGCAGGATAGTTTGTGTTCAGTGGGTGACGTGCTAAAAGGGGAGGTGGCTTGTGTGTTTAGGCTGGTAGAGGCCTTGCTCTCTCTGGCACCACCGCCTCTTCACTCCGCTCCTTCCTCCCAGCTGGCTGGATATGCTCTTTTCTACCTGTCAATCATGTCGCTGCTATGTGCTCTCTACTGCCACCTGGTGCCAAGCATTTGAATCGCACTACCATATTAATCACTGCACTAAAATAGCCAATTGTTTCTCTTTGTGCAGAATGACACAATAGCTGGTGTTTATGCACACAGATGTTACGTGTTTTGTAGTGCACAAAATCGAAAAATACTTTGCTAAGCTCCGCCCCTTCGGCATACAGTTGCTTGCTTAGTAGGACAGTCTTTTTAAAATAATGTTAATGCAAAAAATTTGATACGATTTGGTTGAATGCTTTTATTACATGTTATTTAAAAAAAAGAATTATTTGCACTACAGTTCAGTTTGAAGAAGTTTCTTCTGCTCACCAAGGCTGCATTCGGTTGACCAAAAATACAGTAAAGAATTGTGAAATATTATTACAATTTAAAAAAAAACTGTTTTCTATGTGCGTATATATTAAAATGCAATTTATTTGTATTTACTGTGATCAAAACTGTATTTTCAGCATCATTACTCCAGTCTTCAGTGACACATGATTCCTCAGAAATCATTCTAATAAGCTGAAACAAGAAACATTTATTCAAACGATTATTATCGGTGTTGAAAACTGTTTTTCTGCCCATGATTTCTTTTGCCGACTGGGATTAATTTTATTGCTCTGGATACTTTTACTGGATGTCTTTACTGTCACTTTTGATCAATTTAATGCGTCCTTGCTGAATAAAAGTATGGATTCAAATGAAACAAAATGAACAGAAGTCTGATTTGTTGATTTATAAACAGCAACAGCTGCTAAGTTATGGTTGGCCAGTGATGTTCTAAGGCGGGGCTTAGCGAACAGTCCCTTGCGAGTGTTTATATGCGTGTCTGTGAGTGTGTAGAGAGCACGTTTCCATAGCAAAAATCAAAGCTCCATCGAAAAGCACAAAGTTGGGCCGATTCGCCCCATTCAGCCTTAAACAAGACGACAGAACAAGCTGCCTGCTCCGTGAACGAGCCCTTTATTGTGCATCAGTACTGCTGCACTTTTCCCCAAAGTCTGTTGAAGCGTACGAGTACTCCGTGAGGCTTTGAGTTTGCTTGAATAAAAAGCAAATGAGAAAGAGAGGAGGATGCCAAACCATAAACTTCCCCTGTTTTATCCCTTTGTGCCTTACTGTGTGTCTTCCACCTCACGGTTAACACGATAGTTCACCCAAAAATAACAATTACTCACCTGCTTGTCATTCCCTAGGAGTTGCTTTCTTCCACACAAAAGGAGAAATTTTGCCGTACTGTGCCAGCTTCTCTTTTCCATACAGTTAAAGTGAATGGTGACGGATGTGGCATACACAGCTTACATCATAGGAATTATCATATGGCTTCAGAATGCTTGTAATATAGTCACATCATAACTGCAGTTCATATTTTATTGTTCTTTCATCAGGCCTCATTCATGAAAACATGAGCACATTTGGAGTAGTTTGTCCATAAAATGGGCCAAACATTCATAGGTCATTCATAATTTAGCCTGCAAATTACAATTATGTGAATTATTTTAACTGCCTTTTCTGGTTTGGCTCCAGAAAATTGCATAAATTTGAGATAAATTCCTTAAAAATGACTAAAAACTAAAGCATTAAGCTTGCAGACAAATATCGCTGGTGCTTAGAATAATTATATTTAGAAATAATACCGAAATACTGCTTTCAATCATTTTTACTTATGAAGTTTTTGTTGTTAAACTAATTGTTTTATTTAATAACAATGAATTATTTAATATCATATTTCTTGTAATAGCATTGTACAGTACAATAATATTAATTTAGCAGATGTTTTTATCCAAAGTGACTTATTTATAAGACTATTCTCGCAGTATTATGTGTTGTTATGGTAAAGCGTTATCAGAATGCAGTGCTTAAGAAAAAAGAATACATTTTTCCGTGTAAACGCAATTCTGCTTGTGTTTCATTGAGTCAAGCTTATTATGTGGAACATAGCAGCTGGGACTTTCTGTTAAATGTTTCCTTTTGTGCCGAAAGTAAACCATACACATCTGAAATGATTTAAAGTGTGTAAATATCGTAGAATTGGACTAATCCTTTAAAATAGTTAAAAACCACTCTTATCCCTGCAGTTATCAAGCATGTTAGAACACAGTTACTCGCTGAAACAAAAGCCCTCATCAGACAGTTAATACCTGTTGTTAATGGATAGCTGTTCAGTGTAATATCTTCCTGACACACTTAAGAAACGCAGCAGAGAGTCTTTCAGATTTGTGTGCCATATTGCCTGGTTTTCCTACGGTCTGACTGTTGTCCTCCTCGGCTTTTCTACAATAAAGTCTAAACTCATGTATCTGCTGTAGACGTGTGTTTCATCACTAGTTAAGCTCGAGTCTGAGAGTCGCAGCTTTATATTGGAAAGATAGATGGCACCTAGATTTGATTTTTAGCATAAATAGGATGATTTACACACAGCAGCCTTCAAAATAAAGCCTTAATTGCGATTAATCACACACAATATAAACGCTTTTGGGTTCTTGGGTTTGAATGATTTCTCCATTTCTCTTCTCCTCCATCGTTCTTTATTGTCATGATTATACTTGTTTTTTTCTTTTAAGTTATGTTCTTCCTTAGTTGTACCTTATCTGCTTTAAGTTGCTCCATTTTATAGTTCTCAAAAATGAACATTCGCTCACCCTGTTTTTCTTCATCAGGTTTGTGTCTCTGCATCAGTGTCTCAGTAATGGAAGTGAATGGGTGCCGTCAGAATAAGTATCTGATAAAAACATCTCAATAACCCACAGCGCTCCAGTCCATCAGTTAACATCTGGAGAAGACACAAGGCCAAACTAATCCAGCATTATGACTTCAGAAGAGAAATCAAGCAGCGTTAAACAGCTCTAAACAAATATGTGATTGGATTCTCCACTGGAGGAGGAGTTATTATGGATTATGGATGCATATTGTAGTTAAAACCTTATTAAAGCGCCCCTGTTATGGGTTATAATGTTTTTTTGGGTCCCAAACAGGTTGATCTGGATGCAATGTAAAAAAGGATACGCGTTTATTTTTACTTTATTTGTTCAACAACTTTTTTTTCCAAACTGAGTTTTTATCGCTTTTAAAGTGACACCTAGTGGTGAAGAATAAATTAGCATTTTCATTCAGACCAAAAAAGATCAAAAGTGGGCGGGGATATGCTAATATCCATTTTGACATCATACGGCTTGGGACTTTTTAAAGACTCGTTTCAGTGATTCAGAGTCGACTCTTTCTTTTGAGAGACAGTAACTTCATACACTCTGCACTTTCAGGTTTAACACCGTTAATCCAGGATGTTTTTTTGATTTCACTTACACACTGCATGAAAGATCAAGTCCATAATAGGGGCACTTTAA
This sequence comes from Enteromius afrohamiltoni, assembly GCA_034779775.1. Lineage (NCBI taxonomy): Eukaryota > Metazoa > Chordata > Actinopteri > Cypriniformes > Cyprinidae > Enteromius > Enteromius afrohamiltoni. Next base: position 1,818,150 of record JAUYWG010000018.1, on the reverse strand, counting down.
TGCTGGATTAGTTTGATCTTTGGTCTTCTTCAGATGTTCACTGATGGACTGGAGGGTTTATCAGACTCTCATTCTGACGGCACCCATTCTCTTCCATTACTGAGACAGGGGACAGTGGTTTGGACTCTCATTCTGACGGCACCCGTTGCAGAAACACATTTCTTCAAATCCAATAAAAAAAAATAAACATCCTAATCTTGAAATGTTCATTTTTGTGTGAACCTTTGATCATTTCATTTTTTAAGTTACATTAACTTTATAATTTGTTTCTTCATTGACTCCCTTTTTGTCCCTTTTTTTTTTTTGTTTTTGTTCGCCCTTGCTCTCTCTCTGTGTGTGTGTGTGTGTGTTTGCGGCCGCAGAACCAGCTGTGTCTCCCCCTGCACATCCTGGAAGAGCGAGGTCTGCCTCAGGTGGCCGGGACGGTCCGAGCCCTCCTGGATCTGGCTCCTCCGAAACACACACCGTCCCCGAGCTCAACCCCGACTGGCACCAGCACCGTCTCACCCCTCGCTCTGTAGGAGCCTCCACCCAGAAGCCTCAAAGATCTTTAAGACACCTCTCTGTTCTCGAGTGCCTCATGAACGGTTCTGTAATGGTAACACACTCACACACTACCTGCTCAGTGAACACACACACTCTTCAAACCCCGACCAGAGGAGAGACGACTGACCACACACCTGTCCAGAGACTTCTTCTTTGAAGCTGTATTTCGTTTTAACAGTTAGTTTTTACACTTTAATATCTCTAACTATTATGGGTGGTGTTTTTTTATTTTGAATTGTTGTTGTTGTTATTATTGACTCTCAAATGATGTGGGAATGAGAGTTGGCCAAAACTACCCAAGCTTGCGTATCTGAGTTACATTGGCTGGTGGTTTAATCTCACAAAACCTGCAGGTCACATTTCACCCTGAAAAAAAAAAAGATAAACTTGCAGAAACTCAAGCATATTTTTCAGGACACTTTAGATTTCTGACTTTTTTTTTTGTGGCCTCGTTAATCCTCGTTATCACATTGCAAAACTGTAATGCAAAGAAATGTATTTATTTCAATAAAAAGTGTTCCTTAAAATAATATAAAACATTCTTTGCATCATAATGCAGGTGAAATATTTTATAACAGGTTGTTTCATTGAAAATGTAACAATTTTTAGAACTATTAGTATTTTTGTGACATTATTTTTGTGATTTGTTACAAAACAAATTCTCATTATCACAAATGCAAAAAAAAAAAAGAGTATTATTGAAATACTTTTTTCATTTATATAATGCAGAGTTGCATTATAATGTAGTGATTTTTTTTTTTTTCAAATGTGTATTGCATTATATGCTAATAAAATATATTGAGACTTTTTTTAGGACCATTTGTTTCATTATTTTTATAATTTGCAAAATGCACAAATGCAATGCAAAGAATAATATGCATCTAAATTAATAATGTTAAACATTTCACAGTGCATTTAAATAATGCAGAATTTTCTGAAACTAATTCTCATCACAATGCAAAAATATAATGATGTAGTATCTTTAATTTATTAATTACATGAATTAAATGTTTTAAATGAACTGTTTAATTCATAAGGATTTAAATGATCATTGTATTGCAGTAATGAGAATAACAATTGAATAATGAGAATTACACAAAAACAAATGCATCATGGTAATGAGCATGAAAATAATGTCAAAAAGTGCAAAAAATTAATAAAATGGATAAGAAAAACAAAGAAATACGAAATAAGCTTCATGTAGTCTTTTTTATTTTAGGTGAAGTGTGGCGTGCTTTGGTGAGATTGGACCGTGAGCGTTTTTAAATAGCAGAAAAACACTCCAAAGCAGGAAGTAAATGACTGAAAGACACTAAATCCCAGCGGGCCCAGATTAGCAGACGGTCAGGAGTTTAGTGTGTAGTCACACTACACTTTTAGTGCTGCTTTATTCGCACGAGAAGAGAACCATTCAAACTTTATTGACCTTGTAAAATTGAGAGGTATATTAGTGCTATAGTGAGGTTTAGCATGACGGGCACAATTCTTTTTAAACTGATGTATGTAAAGATGTTTGAAACACAGTAAGTAAATGAAACACTTATTCTATTTTCGTAGCCTTGGAGCTGAAAGAGAGCGACGGGCTGATTTCTGTTGCTGTTGTGTGTTTATATGTAACTGGTCTTGCATGCGAGGGGTTCTGGGTGAAATGGGACGGCAGTGTAAAAGCTGTTTTGAGTTTATTTCCTTGTTTTCCAGATTGTTACATTGTCACCGTTGCATGGTTTTGCTTACGATTTGTCTGTCAACACGACACAGATCTGAAAAGCACAGATGTCGCTCACTGGGTTAGGCGCTTGTCTTTCCAGACGCTGTTACTTCCTCTCGGATCTGCCGTATCGTGCCAGAGTTACTGGAGTGAGTCCTGAGCTCCCAGCAGTGCTGGTTTCCACACTCGAGCACGGCCAGGTCATTTCACAGCAAAAACACTACATTCGTTTTTTCATGACTATTAAGCACATTTTTGCTTATTTAAATAGCAAAAAATATAAAACGAGTTTAATTAATTACATTATAATTAGCGCAGTCAAATGATTAATTGCTGATTTAATCGCATACAAAATAAAAGTTTTTGTTACATAATATGTATGTGTTCTGTGTGTATTATGTGGATACATAAATACATACAGTATATATTTTTTTAAATATTTACATGTGTATATATTTATATTCTTATATTTATACTTATATTTTGTATTGTATAAATATATAAATATATTTTTTTATATATAACATTTTATATATTATATGTGTGTGTATATATATATATACATACACTGTAAACATACATATGTAAACAGAACTAATTTTGAATGCAATTAATTGTTTGACCACAGTAATTATGATGTAATATTATATTTTAAAACAAGTTTTTTTTTCATTATTAATGCCAAGGTTTTATTTAAATAAAATAGACATGACTTTTTTTGTATTATAATGCAAATCCTCGCTTTTTTTCCCTCTGCATTATATTATTTAAATTAAATTATTTAATTTTTAATAATTGTCTTGGCATAGTAAATATATAATAAGATTTAAAAAATAAGATTAACAAAAAAAAAAAAAAAAGTCTTTGTTTGAAAGACCTTATGTAAGTATTTAATATTACGTCTTATTGAAATAAAAAGAGAAGTTAATGAATAATATGAATTGTATAAATGTAAAACATTGTGCTAAGGATAATTAATTCATAGATTACAAAAATGTGCTTATCTATTAGGAAAAAAAAAAATAAATCCTCAAAAAGGCTACTTTTTCTTTCTGCTAAATATTCTTTCAAAATGAATACGGTGAAAAGTGACCTGGATATGTTTTCATGAGATTCGCCTGAAGGGTCACGAACATGCCACGCTGAAGATAATAATAATGCAGCATTCGTTTTTAATATGACATGACAAATGAAAATGTAGAAAACTTGCCTTTTTAGAGACTGCGTTTTTAAAAGGCAACAGGTTTTGTATAGGTGTTTTTTCCTCCGGCACAGATCATGTGGTTTCTTCTGCAGGGTTTGTCCCTGCGTGTCTGTACAGTAAATAAATACATTCCATACGTTTACAAGTATGATCCACTGTCCACCCCGAACACGAGGACCTACTGTACGCTTTCAGACGACCCCAGCGTTTGCCCGAACACCAGCTTCTTTCTTTCACTGCGCTTGTGTTTTTCAACTCTTCTCCCAGCAGAACATTTGCTGTAAAGTTTTTACTTTAAGAAAATACAGGATTTGTGAAATACATGAATAAAAAGTTTCCCATTTCTGCAGTGCGGTCGTTTATTTGCACATCCAGATGCAGCCACACAACTTTTTATCTGTGTTTGGAGATATATGTTGAACATGTGCCGATGATTTACAAAGTTGTGCTAGGTTATCTTTATTCTCATGCAGTAATTTAAATGAAATCATTTAATATATTATTATATATTATATCAATTTGTATATTTCTTGACTAGCTTCTGTTCTAATTTTATTCAAAAGAGTTTTTTTACGCTGCATTTGTACGAAACGGAGAATTCATCTGAATCAGCTAACAACCCGTTGAGCGTTAAATGAGTGTCCTTTAAACAGTGTAGGATATTGTGAACTTTCTAAATGGTAGTTAACATGCATCAAGGTTTTCATTTCCAGCAGCTGAAGGGATAAATATATTCAAAAGAGAACCAGACTTTCTGCTTTAAGCATTTAAGAGCACAAGTGAACTCTGATTTAATACTGAGGTGCATTTCTTACAGAAAAAACAAAGTAACGACGTAACGATTTGAAAAAGTAACTCTGATATGTTTTGATGCATGAAAAGTAATCTTATGTAACTCTGTACTTTTAATGCATTACATCCATCACCTTATATAAACCTAATAATTCTGAGTATGGATTATTATAGCGGTGAATCGTTTATTTCCCTAGGTATTTATTTGATCGTTTCAGTGTTTATTTTCTAGTTGATCAAAATGTGTGTATTTAAGGTGATAAAGATACACATACAGATTAAGGTCGTGATCATTATGATTATCTTTAATGTGCACTTTTTAAAATGTTTAAAAAATATATATATATATATATCTGCATATATACTCCTTTATATAAATGCATGTGTTTGCTTACAGTGATTATATGAATATAGGCCTATGTTTGATATTCCCAGGCCTGAAACTGACCCGTCTGTTCTGGTTATATCTGAACAAAGATTGCATGCTGGGTGTACAATCTTTTTGTTTGTTACTTTGTTGTCACTGCTTGACTTTATAACAAGTTTATCCTGATGTTTTTAGTGTCTGGTTTGTGAGCGGACTGAAGTCACTTCTGAAGACCCAGAGCTCCAGAGAGTGGGCAGAAGTCTCCTGAGATGCTCTGGCTGCTTCAAAGATGCTTTCACACACAGCCAGGCTCTCACTCTCTGAGCCGCTCTGAGGTTTGGGAGGTTGTGAAATTTGATGCTTAATTGCCTCATGAATTTATTTCACTCATTTGGTAAATGTTACTCTGTCTCTGTGACTCAGTTACAAAGCCAGTCTCCATTTTTTTTTTTTTTTAATTAGTTTACCATTTTAATTTTAAAAAGGTGGGTGGGAAATCTATGTAAAATCAATTATATCAATCAAGTATATTATGGGCTATTTAATGACATGACCTTTAATCCTGTTAAAAAATAATTATGAAATGGCAAAATAAAAAAATAAATAAAATAAAATAAAACAAAACCTGATTTTTCTGACAAACAGACTGAAAATGTTCCTTTGAAACAGTTTTTACTCAGCAGTCGCTGATTAATATCACTAATTTCAAAGAAACGACATTTCGAATGTTTGAAAGTAGTCTAGTAATAGGTTTAATTTACAAGTTCAGAGAGACATTTTACATAATGTGGCCTTCTTTTTTTGTTATTTTGTTTCAATCTCTGTAAAACACTAAAGCAGATGTTTAGTTGAATGTCCAGGCTGCTTTTTTTCCGAAAGAGTACTAGTTTGCTGCAAGGTAAGGGTGATGTTTGGGAATGTTGGGAATATGAAATATTATCCTGCTGCTCAAGAAAACAAGAATCTGGGTGGTTGAATTTTTGACTCCATGTGTGACAGCTAGCCCCGTTGTCCTTTAACCAGTGACAGTCATGCCTACTCATTTCATTTCTTTTTTTTTTCTGGTTTCCTCAGACTCTGGCTCTTGACAAAGTGAACGTCTCTCTGTCTGTGTGCTGAAGCATCATTAAATGGTCTCAGCACTCGGCTGTTTCTGGTTGAGTTTCTCAGAAACGTACTGTTACATGACAACCACCCAGAACAAGAGCGCTTCCTGCCCCAGACTAGTCACAGTCTCAGCTTCCATGTGCAGACGACACACTTATGAAAGACCAGCGCTTTTATAAAGCATCGTTTTGTCAAAGAAATGATATGATGTGTAGTCTAAAATGACCTGAGAGCTGCAGCAGAAGCTTCATTTTAAGTTATTGCATTTATTACATTTTTTTTTTTTTTATATATAAAACTTGTTTTGACTATTTATTACTATTATCTCAGCATGAAGCCTAGTTTTCAAATGTAAATGAAATATCATAAAAAAACTACTTTTTTAATTGAAAACTATAAAAAATCATAACAGGATAACGCGAGACATTTAGCCCAGAAAAAGTCCTTTAGCAAAGCCATTGCTTTTAAGTTTGTAGACAAATTTGAAAGAAAAAAGAAAAGAAAATTAACTTTTATATTAGGAGTATGGTATTTAGCTTAAATGAATATAAGATTTAATGCCTTTTATCACGTTCAGGGAAACCAAAAATAAAATCAAGAATGGCACACCAAAAAGATGTTGTGGAAGAACAATCTCAGAATAAATATTTGGAGGTTTCAGCCTTTTCTGAACACACAGGCCCGGTTTCTCAGCTTAAGCCAGGAATAGGCACTAGTTAAATTAAGATGTTTAAGCAACTTTTACAAAAATGTCTTATTATTAGAAAATATCCCAGGTGTGCATCTTAACACAGAACACTGACATGTCTGAAGATATGTCAGAGCAAGGTATCTTCATCTGAGTCAGCTCAAACACGCAGTTTAGTCTGGGACTAGCTTAAGCCTGGTCTGTGAAACTGGGGGAAAGAGTCAATATTAGTATCATTCTGGAAAAATCTGTTAAAAATAAAGTATTTGCGGGGTAATGACCAAGCTGTTTTGTTATTTTTATTTATTTATTTATTGTTTATTTGATCAGAAAACCGGCCTTTATAATTTTATTTAAATAGTGTTGTAATATCACGTGTGTCCGGTAGAGGTCACAAGAGTCCCTCTCGAGCTGCACCTGAAGGGCTTTATCAGTGATGATTGAGAACTATTACATTATTATGCCATTTCACAAGATGAATGCGCACATTAAGAGCGGATTTGGGTTACTGTACTTCATCCTTCTTTGTTTTTGCTCATCAAATCAACCTTTCCCCTTACGGCCAAATACACGCCAGCAGGCAGCCTCTTAATTTTTCCAAATGTGATGCGTCTCTTTATTGCTAATTATGAAATATGCAAATGAAGCCAGGCTCAATGACAAATGTATTGAAAAACAGACTCCCTAAGGCCTAAATTGATTATATCACACAGGAGACTGCAGAAAAATCACACCTGTGTATGTTCTTGTTGAGATTTGTTGTGCAAGTAAAATAAGTTCAGTTATTTTGTCTGAATAAATCTGGAGTATGCGTACTGCTGTTGTCTTTGAACTGAATGTTGGAATTCATTGCTTCGCTTTCTGCCTAAACGGACTGCCTGGGTTTAGTTTCTTAAGCAGCAAATTGTAGAGGCTGAAGATGTAAAATGTGTCGTGTGTGTGTTTGTGAGCTCTGAAACAGCTTTGTTTGACAGAACAGCTGTGTGAAACACAGGGAGACGGGGAGAGTCTCACAGGAGCAGATGTCCCACGAGATCCAGAGACCAGGCAGGCCTCATGAAACGCCTTGATAAGTGCAGTTCTACTTGACTGTCATGACACTTTTTTTCCCCTTGGCAGAGGACATGTTGAAGAGCTCGTCCTTTTATTAATGAAAGCAACGTCCGATAATAAGCAGCACTTTAAATGCAATTAAATCACTTTGGGTAAAAGTGTCTGTTAATTGCATGTGTGGAACTAATTATTAAGCATTATTTGGCTAAAATATGAGACTGTATTGCACAATAATTCTTACTCTGGACAGAAATCTGCACAGATCCAGTAGCGTTTAGAGACAACAGCTCTAAACTAATATGTGTGTGGATTTTGATGGAGGAGATGGAAGGATTATGGACCCGTTTTTAGTCAAAAATGCCTTGATTAGTTCGATTATGTTTTGTCTTCTCCAGATGTTAACTGATGGACTGGAGTGCTGTGTATTATTATGATGTTTTTATCAGACTCTCATTCTGACGGCACCCATTCACTTCCATTACTGAGACACATTTTCAACACTTTTCTATTTTTGTGTTGACTGTTCCTTGAAAATGATCTTTCACGCAGTGTGTCTAAGTGAATGAAAACATCCTGGAAAGTGTATAAAGTTATTGTCTCTCAGAAGAAAGAGTAAACCCATAAAAGATGAACTTTATTCCTGGCTCAGTTTCTGTTTGGATTCAAAGGCTTTTCGTTTGCAAATAGTCAAAAAGCAGATGTGAATTTGAGCTGAAGTTCCTGTGTGTTTGAACACAGCATTCGTCATGCATGCACCAACAGCTAATGGTCAATTAGCTTCGTCCTAACCAGGTGCATCATCACAATACTGCATGACAAACCAGACAGAACACAGATATGTACGTGTATAAACTCTTCCAGCAGAAACTGACGTCAGTGTGCTGCTATGATAACAGCACAATGCCATTAATTATTATAATTGTCTCTTTTTTGTATGTAATGGTTGTTATGCTGCATTCTGGGATTGCTTTCTCTGTGAGGTGCGTAAGCCGATGCTTTGAATGCCGTCTGTGATGAGGTGAAGCTGGAGATGTCCTCATGGATTTGTCTCAGTATTGTCACTGACTGAATACAAAATCACAGTATTTTTTTAAAAAATGTCAGCACATATCATACTCTTTGTTTCTCTCTCTTTCATCAGACTTGTTGAAGAAAAAAGTTTTGTTCACAAATGTGCTACAGACAATAGAGACTGAAGCTGACATCAGAACTGCTCAACTGTGCTTACACAAATATTATTTTTAATTTTAATGTATCAAATCACATGATGCACTTATTTTGTGGCATTTTATTTATTTGCCTACATAAAGGGTCTCGGTTATAAAAGACCAGGTTTATACATCGATGATCATTATATCAACTAAATTAATATTGCTTGTTCTATCAATATATTCTATCAGCCTTATTTAACCATGCTCATCATTTTTAACTGAGTAATTGTAAATGTTTTCACAAAGATCAGATTTATGCAGATTGTAAGTAATTTGATAAAAAATGCAGAAAATAATTAATATTTAATTTAAATAAATGCAAATTGGAGTAATGATTTACTAGAGTGCAGATATATATATATATATATATGTGTGTGTGTGTGTGTGTAACTTTATTTTTAAATGAATAATATTAAATGAATATTAAATACAATGTATTAGTTCAAACTCCAAATGGATGAAAATGTTGCATATAATTCATATAGATAAATACATAAATCTTAAATTAAGGCATGCAATTTTTCTAATACAAGTTTTCTTTTGTCAAAAGCTAAAATATTAGATTTGAAATAAAAACAGCTGGTGAAGCGATGATCTAGATCAGTTTATATATATATATATACACATTTCCTCCAAAGCGACTGCAATCCTCTCAGACTGAACTCAGGCTTTCTGGGGTTTGATTCTCAGAGCAGCTCGTGATCAGCATCTTGCGCTGTGTTTGTATGAGGAGACCAGGCAGTGTCAGCACCTTCGCTCTATAAGGCTCTCACTCTGTAACTGCTGATGCTCTGGTAGCCTAGCAACAGCAGCTTGACCAGCATTAGACGTATGTGGCGTCTCGGCATCAAAAGTCTGTGAATATCATTAGAGTAACGAAGATTTATGCACTGACATTTGTGAAGAGCATTAACGAGGCCGGCTGCCCTCTGTGGATGCACTCCAATAATAAATCGTCCGTCTGGATAAAAGTGCAGTGCGCATCTGAAGAGTTCTGCACTTTAATTCATAGAGCAATGCAGAAAATAACTGCGTTTTACAGCCTGGTGTTGTACACTCTCAGAAACAAAGGTAGAGAAGGTACACCTATTAGGTTCAAATACACTTTGAGTACTAATATGGAACTTTAAGGTACCAAAATGAATCCTTTAGGTGTATATATATTATGTAATGTAACATTTATTTTATCTCAAATAAGTACTATCTTTTGCGTGTGTGCTTTTATTTCTTTATTCTCTGTAGAACTGGATTTATTAGACTAGAATATTGTCACTGGTGCTTTTCAAAAAATATGTGCATTTATAAAGTCATTATCAAATTATCATCTAATTTCAAGCAGGCTATTTATGATCTAATTCAATTCAATTTTAAATTGAATCCTAAATTAACTCGCGGATGGATCTCATACTGTTTTACCATAAATAATTGTTTTCGTGATTTTTGAGAATGCCGTCCCTGCTGGCATCTGATTTAACTCGTTCGAACAAAGTGACAGATGAATTTGTGCTAAAATGTCAGGGCTTTAATGATAGCTGATCGATTTGATTCATTTCTGTGAATCAGTTCAAAGGTGCTTTTCAAAGGATTCACCCAAAACTGATTCTGTGATCAGGGCTTCATTTATCTCATTGAAAATACAATTCATTAAAATTTTATTACAATTAAAAGTAGCTGTTTTCTATGCCAATATTTGTTAAAATATAATTTGTTTCTGTGATGCACAGCTGATTTTTTTTTTAGCATCAATACTTCAGTCTTCAGTGTCATATGATCCTTTAGAAATCATTCTAATATGCTGATCATTATTAATATTGATAGTTTAATTTAATGCAAAAGAATGCTTTTGTTCATTAAACATGCATTGCATTGCCCAAACACAGTAAATGCATTTTAATATATATTTTAGATATTTTATTAGACATTTTCCCCATGCTGACACCAAATTTAACAAGATGTGACAGATCATTTTCGTTCCATAACAGCAGATTTTGATTGGACATCCAACATCTGAGATTTATTTGCTGTAGTTAAGACATTTAAGCATTATAGAGTAAAATTGTGTTATTATGTTATGATTTCTATTTCAAATTAATGCTGACCTTTTGAACTTTTAATTTGTCAAAGCATTCTGGAAAAGGTACCACGGTTTTCACAAATTGTAAAAACAGTTGTTTTCTGTGGAAACCTGTTTCTGACAAAATAATTAAAAAGACAATTAAAAACTGTAATTATATCATTATGAAAAACCTGTCTAGTTTCCTGAAGAGTCTTACATTAAACTCCTGGTCACTCTTTGAGGTGAGCTGACCAACAAATCGACATCTAATTGTCTCTGCAGATCAAACTGAGTTAAACCGGACACCAGAGTGCTTTAGCTGCATGAAATCATACATAGGCAGTAGTTTGAAAAGTGTTTTCTCCGACGCTGTGAATACATTAAAACCTAGCCTTAAGCACAACTCTGGTTGAAATGTTAAACTCTTATTACGGCTTTAGGTGTTTCACCTCTAGACTGCTTGAAACTGACCTTAATTTGATGCGGGGTGTATCAATGTATGCAAATGAATGCTAATGTTCATGAATATGTATATTCTTTTATTTATGCAGCACCTGCTGTGCTTTAAAGGCTTTGGCTTGTCTCAGCGGCTCCTTCAAGGTATTCACAGCACAATTACATCGTCTTCATATGTTTAGAGTCTCATGATGTCACAATGGCAGTGGGTGGAGCTGTTAGGATACGTTCAGAATAGTACACTATTTATTGTAGTATTTCTGCGTACAGTATGTACATTTTTATATGCATGGTGTGCAAGCACACACACACACACACACACACACGTATACATACACACTTTTTTTGTATATTAGTCCACCAACTTTTCAGTGGATTTAAAATGATTGATGCATTAAAGGTACTGTATGTAGAATTGACACCGAGTGGTTGAACTAGGTATTGCAGTCCAAATTCAAAATACTGGAGAGG
>JAUYWG010000018.1:1786613-1804646 GCA_034779775.1 Enteromius afrohamiltoni | reverse complement strand
ATTGGATTTGACTCTGTCTGCCTGTGATTCCGACTTCCGCCTGTTTGAAGCAATAATTACAATAAAATTCAATAAAATTCTTTTATTCAAGAATAAAAGCCTGCAAATGGATCCAACCGTCTCAGGTGATTCATCACAGAAAACTTTGCCATCACCTGATCCAGCAGCATTTTATCATATGATGGGCGAAATGGGCCGACTCACTTCCGACTTCCGTTTTGTCAACTCACCAGACCCAGCTGGAGAAACTCACCAATCTTACGGATGAGTTAGTTTGCTCCATTCAGGCCCTCACCACCGCAACCACGGCCTTGAGTCAAGCCACGGCGCACGTGCCCACACCGCTGGCCGTTCTACCTACTACGGCCGCGCCCGCTACTGTGATCAACCCGGCTCGGCTATCGCTACCAGAAAAATACAACGGTGCTGCAGGCAAGTGTGAAGGTTTCCTCCTTCAGTGTGAAATTTACATAAACCAGCAAGCGCACTGTTTTACTACAGACGATAGCAAGGTCTCTTTAATCTGTTCACTACTCACTGGTAAGGCCCTCGATTGGGTGACAGAGCTGTGGAAAGGCCGCAACATGGTGTTTCCCCCCTACCAAAGCTTCCTCAGGGAGTATAGAGAAGTCTTTGATCACTCTGTGTACAGCAGAGACGCGAAGGATGAGATTATGATGCTCAAGCAAGGCACATCCTCCACGGTGGATTACACCATGACTTTTCGTACGCTCGCTGCGCAGACTGGATGGGATGCAGACCCTCTCCTCACCATATATAGACGCCGGCTTAGAGAGGAGCTTCAAACCGAGCTGGCCAGCCGGGACTAAGACAAAACCATGACTGCGCCATCGACTTCATCTCAGGCAGCCAACCTATTCGTGGCAGAATCTTCCCACTCTCGCAACCCGAGTCAGAAAGCATGACGCAGTACATTCAGGAGGAGCTAGGGATTTATCCGACCTTCCATCTCACCTGCTTTGGCGGGCTTCTTTTTTGTGAAAAAGAAGGATGGCAGCCTTCGACCTTGCATAGACTACCGAGCCTTGAACGAAATAACGATCAAGTACCGCTACCCCTTACCACTGGTGCCCACCGCCCTCGAACAGCTAAGGGCGGACCGCTACTTCACCAAACTTGAGCTCCACAGCGCCTATAACCTTGTGTGTATCAGGGAAGGAAGTGGAAGACGGGTACACTACGAGTACCTAGTTATGCCCTTCGGTCAATCCAACAGTCCGCCCATGTTCCAGTCACTAGTCAACGAGGTCTTCAGGGAGATGCTAAACAAATTCGTCATTGTGTATATTGATGACATTCTAGTGTACTCCCAGGACTACGCCAGTCACGTTCTTCATGTGAGAAAAGTACTTCAAAAGCTCATCGAACACCAATTCTACGCCAAAGTGTCTAAATGCGAGTTCCACCAAACCAATATCTCGTTCCTGGGCTATGTCATAAGCTCCGAGGGGGTGGCTATGGACGAAGGCAAAGTGTCAGCTGTAACAAACTGGCCACAACTACAGACCCTTAAAGAGTTACAACATTTCCCAGGGTTTGCAAACTTTTACCGGCGGTTCATCCGGGACTTTAGCAAGATAGCAGCCCCTTTAACCTCCATGACCAAGAAAGGTTACAGGCGCCTGCCCTGGTCTGAAGAAAGTAGACAAGCCTTCCAGGAACTGAAAGCCCGATTTACCACGGCCCCCCACACCCTGATACTGAGGAGCAGTTTGTCGTAGAAGTGGACGCATCCAACACGGGCAACGGAGCTATACTTTCACAACGTCATGGGAGCCCGGCCAAGCTTTACCCCTGCGCCTTCTACTCACATAAACTTAATCAGGCCGAATGCAATTATGATGTGGAGGGAGCTCGAGATTATTGGATTTCCCTGTTTGACTCTGTCTGCCTGTGATTTCGACTTCTGCCTTTTTGCCAATTTTTTAAGAGTTGCATGCTAAATGACTTTAGTCATTTTTGAGCAAGTAAAACAATTAATTGTGAATAATCGTATCCAAAATAAAAGTTTTTTCCTTACAAAATATATGCGTGTGTACTGTGTATATTTATTTGAATTTAAATACATGCATATGAAAGGAAAATTTCATTTTTGGGTGAACTATTTGTTTAATGCTGCTTCATCTTGAATGCTGTTAAAGATAAACTTGAAATTATATCACAAGTCCAAAAAGCACATTTTGTACATAGTACAAAGTTTGTTTAGAATGACTGTTGTATTATGTGCATTTTTTACTTTTAATATAGTAATATTTTGACAATACTTTTACCGAAGTACAGTCTTTCTATTCACCTCTTAATGCCAGATATTGACTGTCCCGAAGGGCACTTAAAATCTAGAGGCTCATCGTAGGTGTTCTCCCAGCGTAATTCTGTCAAATTTGATTCAGACTCATCATTTAACATCTACTGTAGCGTTTAATTAAATGAAACAGTTTCTCATAAAGTTTCCCACCTTGTCCATAGGCCAAGAAACCCGCCATGAGTACGAATAAAGCAGCTCTCCTCATGGTGTGGTGGAGTGAATCTACGAGACAAACGTCTGCTTTTATAAGGTCTTCATAAGGTCTTTATAAGGTCAGTCTGTTAATTAGCAAGTGGGTTCTAGTCGTGTTTGAACAGGCAAAAACAAACCTTTACTTATTAGCAGAAACGGCATCCTTGAGAGAAAGTACAGGATCACAGAAACTGATATAAAGCATGCAATGAAATATCTGTGCTAGACCAAATTCAATTTATGTTATTGACTCTTTCTGAGAATTTTTGACACGGTTCAGCCAATCTGACTGGCTTAACTGTGTTGCTTTGTTAATTGTTTTTATCAGGAAATCATGGATTTTGAAATGGTATGTGTGCCTTTTACAGTAAACATAGATAAGCAGAGCTGTATACGTTAAACATTGCTTTGGTAGTTTTGTTTGAGTGCCTGCTTTGTTGTACAGGGTCCTGTGTGGAAGAAAAAACGTCTGTGTGTTTGTGTGTGTATACAGGCAGATTTATAGATCCACCAAGTTGTTGGTTTTGTTTAGTTTGTTTGATAACTTCACAAGTATAGGACCAATTATTCTTCAAGTACTGAGAGATTAATTAACAGTATTGTTAAGGAAGCTAAATCATTAAGTGCAATCAGATCCTGAATCACTAAGTCCTGACTATTCCTATCCCTAGTTAATATGCTGCCTTAGTAGACACCTGCATGACGACAGCACCGCTTTTGTTACACACGCACTATCATATAAGAGTACATGCACACACTGCAGGGGCAGATGATCCTTACTGTCCTCACAGTGTGTGTGTGTGTGTGTGTGTGTGTGTTTGATTAATTACACAGGCTGGTGTGGCAGCTCAGCAGGAAACTCACTGCTACACAAACCACCAAAAACTGCAGTAACACACATAAGTGCCCAGTTGCTGCTCTCTCTCTCTCTCTCTCACACACACACACACACACACACACACATGTTCGTTATATAGACGAGTGTTTCTTCTCTGCTTGGCTCTCGAGGTGCAACAGAAGAGAGGAGATGCGGAACAGTGTGCAGTTATTACCTGGGGGCTTCGCATTAGTGCTGCTGGAGCCTGACGCCTCATTATAGAGTGAACCGAGTCTCAAGAGCTCTGGCTATATGACCATATCTTCTGAGTGTGTGTGTGTGTGGATTCACAGCATTCGACAGCTGCGTTAGGCCTCAGACACTAATATATGGATGCATATGCTTCTAGCTATGCAAGCAACACATTTTGAAATGTGTCAGGCTGTATGTATAGGATGTGTATATTTATCTTTTCAACGTGTTAACATTTCACAGCAATCTTTTTTTCCTTTCTTCATGTTAAGCTCCATGAATAGCACATTTAGTTTAGAAGAATACTTTCATGTAAATTTGCGCTCATCCCCAGGCCATCCAAGTTTAGGATGAGTGTGTTTCTTCATCAGGTTCGGAGAAACGTGTCTCTGCGCCAGTGTCTCAGCAATGGATGTGAATGGGTGCCGTCAGATAACATCTGGAGAAGACAAAAGATGAAACTAACCCAGCATTAAGACGGATGCTTCCTGCAGTGAAAAAGTGTTCTGGTCTGGTTCAGGAGTGAAATCTGCACAGATCAAGAAAATATTTCAAATATGTCTTTTTCACTGGCGGAGCATTATTATGGATTATGGGCTCATATTTTAGACATTAAAAGATTTTAATTAGCTTGATCTTTAGTCTTCTCCAGATGTTAACTGATGGACTGGAGTGCTGTGGATTACTGTGATGTTTTCATCAGACTCTCATTCTGACGGCACCCATTCACTGCAGAGCATCCGTCACTGATGCAGTTAATAGTTATTCCAAACTGGCTTTATATGTAAACAATATATTACATATATTATATATAATATACACAATATATTATATATAAATATACAGTATATACATATATATACAATATACCTATACCTATATCTGAATTACTTGTTTAGATTGATGCTTGTGTGTATATGTGCACAAACCAAGGCTCCTTTGAGATAGTTTGGCTCCCCACACACTGACAATAAAATCTAGAAAATAAAGCAATCACTGCTGTGATGTTATATTGGACCATAAGAAAATCATATATTTATAATTCCAATAAAAGCACAACATAAAACCCTCAGTGGAACGGTGCTCTGGCCCGAAGGCCTCTGCTCTGTGTGTGCCGTCTGAAGCTTTTAACTTCAGCTCAGGGTGTCAGGCGGTTTTTGTTTAGAAGTGTTTTGGGGATTCAGGGTTTTCAGCCATCTGTCTTTTGGATCGTTTGGACGATAGAACAGTAGATGTGGTTTGCAGAAACTAAACCAAAGCTATTATGTTATTGCGTTGTGAAGTTTGTTAAACTGTCCGCTGTGAGATCAAATGCTGAACAATTCTAAATTTGATGTCTGTTCTACATAAAAGGAGATATTTAGCACAATTTTTATGATCGCAAACAGTGCAGGTGCACAAGAAACATATTAACTTAACTTAAAACTTAAAACAACTTAACTTAACTTAAAGTGTTATTTTGTATAATTTTGGCACAAACAGTTTTAGAATTTTTATCTTGGAATATTGTAAAAAAAATATTCGGGTAATATGATTAGTGCTGGTTTTTTATTGAATTTGTCATACTTGTATTTTAAAATAGTTTTTGTAATGAAAAAAGCCTTTGATGCTGACAAATGAAAATAAATAAATATATACTAATAAACTACAAAAGGGGAATTTTTAGAAAACCAAAATTGATATTCAGCAGCACTGTATAAATGTTTTTTTTTTTGTTGTTGTTTTTTTGTGAATTTGCTAATAAAATATGTAAACATTCAGTGAGATCTTCAGGAACTTATTGACAAGAAAATACTTTTTCAGTCTTTCTATTAACACATACATTTATTTCAATATGTTATTTATGAAACATTAGTAAAATTTACTATCAGTGTCTGCTTGAAAATTCTTACAACACTATTTTTTATTGTGCAATATTAAATGAATTTAGGAATTGGCTCTACTTGTGTCACGTGACCAACTACAATATTATCAGAGAGTAACTGCTTTTGTATGTTATTCACACACAGTAATCATAAGACATAAAAGCCTTGGAAAATAAGTTGCCCAGGCTACAATTATAGTAATACAATGATGAGTAATTAAGGGTGTTTGTGTTGATGTGGCACAGATGTTTCTGTTTTCTCATCTCATCCTGAATCCCTTCAGTCCAGGCCTCCATTATAGTCCTCTTCCTCCATCATCCTCCTCCTCCTCCTCTCTGCAGTGTAATGGCTCTGGTTTGATGATGTGTTTGTGTGATTACAGAGAGATGATGTTTCTCATCCAAACATCGATGTATTCACAGATTCACAGTGGTAGCCTCAGTGATTGACGTCTACATGCTGAGATATTAATTATGGATGTTTGGATAAATTTTGAAATCTTTTCATGAGCCCAGGAGAGAAGCAAATTGTTTATTAATTAGAATGTTGATGCAGTTGGTAACAGGAGTTTGTCTTTTCATTCTTTTATATCTACTGCAGTAATTAGCATAAACATATCTGAACATGTTTGACCTTAACCTAAATTTAATAGGTGACATGCACGCTAGTCTTTAATGCATGTCATCTAGGTTTGCTTTTATTATTACTAACCTATATACTGTATATACTGTTAGTGGATTAACTGCAATTAATCACATCCAAAATAACATTTTTTTTGTTTACATATAGTATAGTTATTATGTATATATAAATACACACTCATTAATATTCATTATAATATTAAATATATAATAATATAATCTATATTAATACAAATATTTACATGTAATTAAATGCAAATATTCAAAAAATATATACTTTATGTGTGTGTATTTAATTACGATTAAATAAACAGGTAAACAATAAATAAAACAAAATGTTTAACTTGATAAAATTATATTAAATTATATGCATAACGTAATCACCCTAAACCAACCCGTAACCCTAACCATATTGTATGTAGTAAATTAATATAAATCAGTACTTAAATGTATAATAACATTGTAACAAAGACACCTTAAAATAAAGTGTAGGCCTAACTTTTTCTGAAATCTTTTTGGGTTTGTTTTTAAGAAAGTCCTCTGCAGATAAAGCAGGTGCGGGACCTTCACTGAAGAACACTGTGAATCTCTAGTGCTTTGATATGCTGAAACTCAGTAAACTTCAGCTCTGTGATTAGAATTATAATGACTGTGTGTGTGTGTGTTACTCCCTTCTGTTCTCAGCGCTGCAGGAGTGGACTCTCTGAATAGTTTGGCATCCCCTCCCTTTAAAATGGTAACCAACTTTAAAAACAATTTGTCATTTTTTTGGCTAAAAATACTTAAATAGCAGTTGAAATTAACATTCATATTAATAAATGCTTTAGAAGTGTTGTTCATTGTTAGTTTATGTTAACTAATATAGTCTACTGTTAATAAATTAGGTTGTAAAATTATACATTATAACTTTCTTTTATGACTTTTACATTACAACATAGATATATAAATAAAGCATATATTAATCTTTGTTGATGTTATTAAATAAAAATGCATCTTTATTGTTTTTCATGTTTTGCATGAACATGTTTTAACATTAAAAAGTTTTGACTTAACAAATATATTAGTAACAGCAGGAATTAACATATTAATTGTTAAAATATGAGATCTATTTTAAAATGTCATATTATAACTTATTTTTAATACACTTACATACATTGCAGCATTAACATATATACAGATGAATATTAAGCATATGTTCATCTTTCTTAATGTAACAATGCATTTTTTGTTGTTTTTTACGTTCTGCGTTAACAAATCTTTAATAGTTTTGACTTTAAAAATGTATCTGTAACTGGAATTAATTAAGTTAATAATTATTTTAATTAATTAATTAATAAGAATGAAGATTAATAAATGCTGTTGTTCATGGTTAGTTTATGTTAACTAATGTAACAAAACTGGACTGTAAAGCGTTATTTCCATGTTATATAATATTCCATGTACATTTCAATTGCATTTATTGTTTTTAATTTGAGTGTTAATTATATTATATAAATGACGTATTTTATGTTGATATTTCACATCTGCCTTCACATTGCTTCTCTGAATAGCATCATAGTTTCGTTACGAAGCAGGCAGGAATGCAGTTGTTGCTGCAAATGCTAGTAGCTTAAATCTTAAGCCAGTTTAAAGCCAATCAGCATGAGACGTTCAGGGGCGCTTTTCTTCCAAAAAGAGATTTCCGTGGGAAAAGCAGAGTTTCTTTCAGCAGTGTCAGAAGCCTTTGACAGGTAAAGGGATTTTTGGTGGAAGCCCGTGCAGGTTTAGATCTCGTCTCCTCTCGGGTGGGCTTTTGGGAGAGGAGGAGAGCTGGGTCTTGTTAGGCACACGGCTGCTTGAGCTCCAGGGAGGCCCGTATCAATCCCATCATGCCGTGGCCCTGCGCTCTGAGCCGTGACCAGGTGCTGCTGACATTCTGCCTCGCCGCGGAATACTAATCACTCTCGCGCGCACAGCTCGTGCCCTTTTGCCATCTTTCTTTCTTTCTTTAAGACATTTAAGTAAGAAAGAATTTTCCGGTAAAGCAAAGAACAAATGCTATCACAGAAGCACAGGCTTTTTGGTGTTAAATTGTGTACGCTGGGTTGCAGAAGGTCAGAATCCCCATAAATGTGGCTAGAACGTAACCATGTTTTCCATGCAATTTCTCTGCTTTTATATTTCGATGTTATTATTTTTTTTACCTGTTTAGTGAGTCCTTTTTCCGAAAACAAAATTGTTATGTTTCTTAACATATCTTGATTTCAGAATGATTGAAGGTTTTTTGTTTTCTTTATCTGATTCAAGCACACTTGAAATAACATTTTATAACTCAATGGAAATGTTAGGAAAGTATAATTTTGGATATAGAATTATCACCACAGTGTTTCTTTCTGCACACTCTGTCATTTGATTGGTTCTTTCTCTTCTTGGCAGATGCTGTCTAACCAGCATGACTTATAAGAGCATTCAGAGACCATGTCAGAGGTAATTACCAGAGCGTGCAGCTCAAGTCAGGACAGCGCTGTGCTGTAAAAGTATGACTGTTTCACAATCTTAATCAAACTGGTGATATTAATGGACATGACACTGGTCAATCTGCAGATGAAGCGTTCACTGAAGACAAAAGTGATGTTTAAAGTAGCATCAGAACTTCAAAAGATTATAAGTTTTGATCGCAGCAGTCGTTAGTGAATTCATCTTTGATAGTCCTTTGCTTTGCTCAGTATATTCTAATTTGCTCAGGGAGCAGATTATTTTTGGTTGTGTGTACTAATTATGTCTGGTTTACTACTACTACACAAATATCTCCCAGTGGGGTCAAAAAAGGAACCTAATTAAAAGACAAAACAAGATTAACAAGACCACTGGCAGATATTTATTTCCTTTTTAAAGCGAAAATTCAGTTAGTTTTGCCCCTATTATGGATTTTTGAAAAAGTGTTTAACACAGCTCTAAGTGAATGAAAACATCCTGCAACATTATAAATCTGAAAGAGTATAAAGTTATTGTCTCTCAGAAGAAAGAGTCGACTCTGAATCATTGAAACGAGTCGTTTTTAAAACGAGTCTCAAGCCGTTTGATATTGACGTCAAAATGAAACATTAGCATATTCCCCGCCCACTTGTTGATTAAAATGTAAATTCACTCTTCACCACTAGGTGTCCCTTCAGGACCGATAAAAGCTCACAAACACTGCTTTAAATGAAATCGACCAATCACCAACTAGGAGTTTGGAAAAATGAACCTTTTGGGAGTCACTAAACAAAACAAATTCATATTATAAGAAAATGTAAGTGTTTTTTGACCTTGCATCCGTGTCAACCTGTTGTTTGGGACTCTCAAAATCAAATTTGAACCTTTCATAACCCATAATAGAGGCACTTTAAAGGGATAGTTCAAGCAAAAATGCAAACTCTGTCATCATTTAATCACAGAACAAGTTGCTCCAAATCTGTTCAAGTTTCTTTCTCCCACAGAAAAAAGAACAACCGAAATGTTGGTAACCAAACAGTTGATGGTACCCATTGAATTCTATAGTATTTTTTCTATACTGTTCAGAAAGTCAGTGGCTACAACAATCTGAACAAATGGAGGATGAGTAAATGACAGAATCACAATTTTTAGGTGAACTATCCCTTTAAGAAAAAAAAACAATATATGGTGATTTAAGAATGTTTAGAAAATTGTACAAAAACAAGACCTAACAAGATCTATATGGATTCATGTAGAAAGATGTGTTTGTTATTGCTCTGAATAAAGATGAATTGGCTGTTTTGAGAGTTTTACACATTTACAAAGACAGAGAAAGAGACTCAGACCAGGACTGGGCCGGAGGCTTGATTATTGTTGAGTGATGGAGGAATAAGACTGACCACAAGAGAACATGTCACGGGACCATTAACAGGTGTGATGAACTATTTTCTTTTTCAATCCTCCTTCTCTGATGTGTTCTTGCTTGGTTCAGCCAGAAATGGGAACATGCTCACCCTGGGCCGTGATTATGGATGAGGACGAATTTGTTTTTTTATAAGGTTTTTACATCACTCGCTCAGCAGTGGATCCTCTGCAGTGAATGGGTGCCGTCAGAATAAGAGTTAAGCAGGTTTGATACTCCAAGATTTGTTATCTAGGTTTTTCACTGAGTTTGAGTGCCGTTGCATAATTTTATTAAAATGTCTTAATGAATCAGTGATTAAACCTCTTATCAGCGATGAATCCTGATGGCTTCAGCCTCGTTAAACTGCAGTGGTGTTTCTGTTTCTGTGAGTGAGAAACAGAAATGGCTTTTCACAAGTCGCTTTTGAAGGAAACTGAGTTTGATTTAATATTATACTCTTATTATTAACTCTTGCCTTTGCCTCACTGAGCGTGCCTGTGCTCAACCAACATATACTTCTGTTCAAAGACTAGGCTTTGCATTTTAAAGTCCTTTATGCTTACCAAGTCTGCATTTATTTGACCAAAATAGAGTAAAAATGTCAAATATTATTACAATTTATAATAAGTGTTTTTTTTGTTACTTAAAATAGACATTTATTGTCACTTTTATCTATGCTTGCTGAATAAATGAATAATAATTTGAACAGTGCGTTAAACTCAACTTTAATAAACTTACTTTATTCTGACCACTTTTACTGTCCCCAATCCATCAAATAAGTTAAACCTCCTGCAAGTTTCAAATTTTAAAGTTTAAACTAACGAAGCAATGTAAATAAAAGCTTACCAAAATGATGGCATAAATGTTTTGAACAAGTTTTGAAATGCGAATCTCTGATGCTCACCGCCCTCTAATTTAAAGTTTAGTTCAAGTGGAGATTGCGTGACATGGTCATTTAATTAATCTCATTTGTTTCTGCCTCGATCTAAAGATTGTAATTATTCTCTTTGCATCTCAATGAGAGCTGCATCATTCGCTTTAGTGCTTTTCAATTCAATGCCTTTTTATCCGTTTCTTTTATCTTACTGATACTCTTGGTCTTGTCTAGTGAGCTCAAACCAGGTCTCTGGTGTGTTGAGATGCTGATGACTGGAAGACGGTTTTGTGTCTTTCCGGCGTTGATCCCTCCTGTCAGCTCTGCGCTTATTTCAGTTTTCCCCATCCTCTCGTTGTGCTTTTTTATCTTATCTGCTCGGATTTCCGGGATACAAAACGCAAAGCTCTCAGGTGTCTCACGTTTATCTCTCAAACACTCAGGAATGTGTCTGCTTCTGTTTTGCTCTCAGCTGCTATTGACCTGCTAAATAAAACATTACACTTCAAAGCATTCATTTGCACGTGTTAGATGAACATGCAAAGACTTAAAGAACAAACTTTTGTGTATACTGATGCTTCTGAATGTACTTGGAAGAGAAACATGTGCTTTTCCTTCTGTATCTGATATAGGACTCATTTATTGGAAAACCTCCTTTTGCTGTCTCAGTTCAAAGAGTTTTCCTTTAGTGTGATTGATAGCGAGATGAACACACTCCTCTACAGTCACTGACCTCTACAGGACCCATCCCTAGAGACGGCCTGGACCGAGGAAGGACACACACACACACACACACACATTTATTTACACACAAACGCTGCTGCACGCATGTTTTCCAAAAAGCAACTGCTAGAGGTGGTATAAATAAATTTTGGATACTGGTCTTTTTTCACACAATGTCGCCTCGGGCCTGCTGTATAATACATACGTTAGCAGTATGCATGCATCTGAGCTGCAGTACTTACATCCACAGCAATGAAAAACACACTGAAAATGAGCATTTCATTCACACATTGTTTACTGGAGTTGTAACGACTTCATAATAGTTATAATACAGATGCTCATTAAATGTCAGTTTAAAAATCAGTTCAGACTGTCATTTAAATTTGATTTCAAGGCAATAATTTAAATAATGTAATTAACTTGGAACGACTTGTAGTTAATTACATGTAATATTTTAAGACCATTATGAAGTTGAAATGGGTGTTTTTAAGTTTTTAACAGTGTAGTTAATCTGTTAAAATTGATTTCATTTTATTTTTGGGGTTAGAGACTCTAAATAATATAAATCATTTATAGAATTCTAAAATACAGATGATACATAGATATATTTTTTGAAATGATAAAAACAACTATGAATAGATTTTATTACAAAAATAAAAATATGATTATTATATTTTTAAATTAACCTTTATTTTTAAAAATTATTTTTCCCATGTAATCATGTTAATAATTTCATCTGACATAGTCAAAACCTGAATATTAATAATGAATACTAAACCTATTTATTTATTTAATTTTAAATTATTTTTATTTATATAAAAAAGGAATATTTTAATTTATTTTATTTAATTATTTATTTGTTTATTTATATATTTAATTCACAGAAAATTAGGTTGTGAAATTATAGTTTTAATAAAAATTAAAAAAATTATATATATATATATATATATATAAATGAATGTTTCCTACAGCCTCACATTAATTTCGCACATCTATTATATCACGCTTATCTCATATATCTCAATTGTGTTTTTTTTCTAACCCTGCTGTTGTAGTTGGGCCGTTTCATCTCTCACGCATTGCTTCGATGAGCGATGTCAAACAGGCCCTAAACTGTGCATTCTTTTCCATGCCACTGTTTTCCTGCTGAAGCCATGCATGCTCATATATTCTCTACAGTGAGTCCCGTAGGACCAAATGCACAATCCCCAACATTCACAGGCTAAAGTTACTGCATGAATTACATCCTAATTCAGTCTATCGTAGACATTTATGTCCACGCCACTCCTGTTCTCATTCCCCGTGCATTGATTTGCTGCCAAAATGGGCCGTTGTAATATTCAGTGGGGAATGGGGAACGTCAGACTCAGTTGTTTAGTCTCTCAGCCCTCGTCCATCCTTAATTTGTTGGTGTGTCAGACCCCCTACAGTCTACTGAAATTAAACTGATCACTTTGCAAAGCACTAGCACACCTGTTCTCAACAAGACATGTGATTGAGGAATCATTATAACTGGAGCGGCTTATAAATATAAAGCTGTCTGGTCATATTTAACATCAAATACCACATACATCAGCTTTAATGCTTGCTTTTATCCCAGTACATGTCTTTTAAACTGCTGGATTATGTAGTCATGCTCAAGCGTGTGGTTTGGACGTGCATTAACCGCTTCTGTCCCGGAGGGGAGCAGATTAACGTTATCATCCATCGGGCAGCTGCGCTCCTCGCTTGCACAGATCTCACATTATATGCTGTTTTTGGAGAAATAGCATGCATTTCCCTTCGTTTAGTAAAAAGGGTGCGGTCTGAGCTCCGGCAGGTGCATGGGTTCTGCGGGTGATAAGGATGAAGCTTGTGAATGCTGTCAAGTGTGTGTGTGTGTATGAGAGCAATCGAGCATATGCATGAATGGCTTTGCATGTATTTTCATGCCTCTATGTGATACAGTATGTGTGTGTGTGTGTGTGTACAGCTCCATCTGCTCTCGGCTTGCCTTGGCTGTTTTTATTTCCTGTTTTTGTCTCTCTCTTTCTCTCCGTGAGATTCCCATCAAGCACAGGCACTTTCAAACTGCAGCGTCCCTATGGACAAACTACTAATAGCTTTGATTAGTTAAAGCAGTTACTGGGCCTAAAGTACATCAGAGCGGTCAGCAAATGGACATTGTTAGCGTTATACTGTTAATAATTCTGAGTGGTATTTATACTACACTACGTTCCCCACTTACGTTGTTCTGCATGCTTCCGATGTGTTTTACCCCCTACAGGTTATTTTAAGGGTTCGCCATTGTTTTAATTTTAGATTTAGAGTAACATTTTAATACCAATTCTATATATAATTGACATTTGAGCTGAAAAGTGTTCCTGTAAGAAATATGGCATGCAGTTGCTTCAAACAATGTCATAAACACCAATCAGTGTAAACTGTGATTGATAATCACAATTTCAAGGGAATAATATATACTGTATGTACAAGTAGATATGCTCACACACAAAACCTTCACTTTTCACACAGTTTCTGAAAGCTGATGCTCAAAAAGCAAAAGCACGCAGCACATCTGCTAAACCATACATTCATTCTCGGCCTTTGACTCAGTTTCATAAAACACTTTTTTCCAAACCAAACACACAAAAATCAAACAGGAAAGATGTTTGCACATGTTTGCTTTTGAGATGTGTTTGCTGTATTTGAGTGCAGTGCTTCGTTTTGTTAGAGATGTGAGATGTTTTGCATTTTGTGTGTGCAGTTTCTGGATTTAAGAGAAAAAAGATGGGAAGTTTCCAACAAGCAGTTGAAAAAAAAAAAAAAAAATAGAGGAAGATTGATTTAATTTTTTTGGTAACACTTTACAAAAAGTTTATTAATTAACATGAACTAAAAATGAACAATACTTCTACAGCATTTATCAATCTTAGTTGAAGTTAATTTCAGCACAAATGCATTATTAAAATCACTAGCTGTGTTTGTTAACATTATTAATGCACTGTGAGCTGACATGAATAAACAATAAACAACTATTTTCATTAAGTATCATTAACAAAGATTAATAAATAGCGTAATAAATGCATTGTTCATTGTTTGTTCACGTTAGTTTATACATTATAAAGTAATGTTAACAAATGACACCTTGTTGTATAAAAAAATATATAAATATATATATATAAAAATAAATAAATGCTTTTATTAAGCGGAGATTCAATACAATGGATCAGAAGTGACAGCAAACATTTATAATTTAAAATTTCTATTAATCTCTGATCACATTTTGTCATCACGTTTTCCGCAAAAATATTGTGCAGCATCATTGATAATAATCAGAACTATCTCTTATACTGGAGTAATGATGCTGAAAATGCACCTGTAGAAATACAGAAATAAATGACATTTTTGCAACACACTCAGGTACAAAACAATTGTCAATTATACTAATATATCACTATTTTATTGTGTTTTTGATTAAGTAAATGCAAAGTGACTAAAAAAATCTAATCAAACCGAAACATTCACATTCACAAGAGAGAATGCTGTATGCAATTGAATTTGAAATGAATGAAATTTATTTAATTATAAAATCATGTTCAGGGAAGGACTGCTTCAGTTAATGAATCAGATTTTCAGTGCTGCTTGAGAAGGATGACAGCGTGCTCTCCTCGTTTGTCCACCTGCGAGTGACAGGAACAACGGTACGGTAGTATATTGTCATGCTACACTTCTAGTTATTGGAAAATAGCTTAGTTATTGTTTTGGAAACAGCTGTGCTTCTGTCAGGCTACTGATAAATGCTGCATCGTTAAGTTTAGTTCAGTCTCCACTCAGCAGTGGTGTACTTTTATAGAAGTGAAGGTGTTGCATTATAATGACGTTACTCATCTGTGTGACAATCAGGAGCCTGTAGATGATCATGAAGCGCCGTGAGCCTCATGCATCCACTTCGCGAACGGCTCGGTGGGAGTTTTCATGCGTAGTTTACTGCCAGAGCCCTGCGGCGCCAGAAACGTTATTGTTTCCTGACGCTTTCATATGTTCAGATAAAAGTCAGCACACAGGTTATTTCCTCATCCGTGAAACCAAATTTATATGTCATCATCTCTGCTCAAGGACAGTAGCCTTCATGTGAAAACATTCATACCTGTGCATCTCTCTGTGTGGAGATCTGGGAATGATGTTTGTTTTGTAAATCCATTTAAACACCCTCAGAAGTCCAGGTACTGTCTCCAGGGTGTGTGTGAGGTGTGCGCCTGGTATTTATCACCTTATATGGACCAATTGTCCCTACAAAGATAGGAATACCAGTAAATTTTAAACTTTGACACAGAATGAAGTGTGTGAGAATGTAAGAGTGTGTAGTGTTTCCTGTAAGGGGTAGGTTTAGGTGTAGGGTCAGTGTAGGACAATACCACATACAGTCTGTACAGTACAAACACCATTACACCTATGAAGAGAGAGACACACCCCAGAACACATGAGTGTGTGTGTGTGGACCTGATGTATGCAGCCTCAGGCGGTGTCTGGCGTGTCCAGAACACCATTTTAATAATTATCGGGTTATTAAGTATAGTATTTTGCATATCATTAACACTAAGGCCTGAACACTTGCTCACTTTTCACGGCAAATAAGAGCGTTTTCTTTTCTTAATCAGTGTTTTTGTCTTGTTTTCCAGTGAAACAAGATATTCAGTGAGTAGTGACGCTGAAATGAATAGTTCTGTTCAGCAAGATTTTACATAAAAAAGAGTTTTATTAATGCTTTTTAAATGGTAAAAAATACAATTTATCATGGTTTCCATGAAAACATAGGGCGGCACATCTGTTAATAACACTGATAATAATCAGAAATGTTTCTTGAGGAGTAAATCAGTATATTAGAATGATTTCTGGAGGATCATCTGACACTAAAGACTGGGGTAATGATGCTGAAAATACAGATGAACGTTTAACATACAGCTTTAACACATATTCACAAAAAGAACTGCTATTTAATCACTGTTGTGATTAAATAAATGCAGCCTCAGAGAAAAAACAAGTTGCCAGGCCAGACTCAAACTTTTGAAAGGCAATGTATTGTATGCAAGTTGCACGATAATCCTAAAAGGATAGTTTGAGGTTACATTAAGATTAATAAATAGTAATAATACATTTTGCCTACTTTAAATAATTGTGACTAGTTGTCAAAGAATCAGCATACAAATCTTTACTTGATTTCAGTGTAATCCTCTTTTTACTCCCTCGCTGGAAACCTATAACATCTGTTCGTAGCAGAGAGAATTAAGACAGCGTAATTAATTAGTTTCATTGTGTTTGGAGCATTATTTGAGGATTGTCTGTTGAGCAATGCTCTCATCAGAAACTTTGATTCAGCGGCTCGTGCCCAGAACACTCAGCTGCAGTAAAGACCATCATTAATCAGCGTAAAGGCTTTAATCAACATCAATACATCGACCAGTCGTGCAGAATTCAATTAGAAAAGGGCTTTTTATTTATTAGATGCACGTCTGTGCTACTCCTCCGTTAATCCTGAGACCCTGCCGAGTGTTGCCACAAATCCCATTATTATTATTTTATGAAATAAAAACATCTGATTTGTTTTGTGAAGAGAGTGTTTATAGGAGCAGTACAATGCATTAGATTAGTAGGCAGCGATGCCAGCTTTCTATAACCCCAGTATGAGAAATAATGCATAATTTACACAAGCTAGATGCTCCTATACTTTGCTTTTTTGACATTCTCAGGTAAAGGAAAAGCCACTCTTTATGTTGCATCCTTTCATCCCGTGCAAGAAAAACTTTCACTCTCCCTGCCTTTTTCAGGAGAGGAGAGGGAAATAATATGAAAGCAAACCAAAGGGATGAAGAAAATGATGGATGATGGAAAGCCACGCATCTCAGGTGAAGATCTTCAAGCATGCTGACACACGGTTCACACAGGCACGATCAAACAAGAAACCATTGTGTTCCTTTCCAGATCAATTCCTACCATCAGCATTTGGACTGTCTCTGTTTCCATCAATGAATCAGTCTGAGAGC
Organism: Enteromius afrohamiltoni; assembly: GCA_034779775.1. NCBI lineage: Eukaryota > Metazoa > Chordata > Actinopteri > Cypriniformes > Cyprinidae > Enteromius > Enteromius afrohamiltoni. The sequence goes on along the minus strand of JAUYWG010000018.1, from coordinate 1,787,074 downwards.
GATCGATGACTCCGGCTGATGGATATGTTTGCCTCTACTGCAATCATCTGGATCATGACATGACAGGACCAGGACTGTAAAAAAACGTCCTGAAAAACACACCCAGAACCAGATCAAGAGCAGCTTTTGACACTTTACCAAGACACTCTTATATACAATAAATCAGTTGGTTGTTGATTGCTCCTGCCTGCTGAGAGTTTGCTGTGAGTTTGTAGCTTCTGTTTGTAGCTCTGTAGCCCGTTTCACTTCTCGTTCGCTCCGTTTTTCACAAGTTTATCAAGCAACAGTGAATAATCTCGGTGAGTATGGCTTCTCCCTCTGTGCTTGTTTGCACGTCATGCCACATGTACAGTTTATCTCTCTCTGTCAGCGATGAGGGTTTCTCATGTGATAAATGCAGGGATATAGTTAGGCTGACAGAGAAGATCCTAGAACTAGAGACACGCATCCAAACTTTAACT
>JAUYWG010000018.1:1733773-1748882 GCA_034779775.1 Enteromius afrohamiltoni | reverse complement strand
TCTAAACGAATCGTTCCTGCGCTGACTCTGGCTCTAAACGAATCGTTCCTGCGCTGACTCTGGCTCTAAACGAATCGCTCCTGCGCAGACTCTGGCTCTAAATGAATCACTCCTGCGCAGACTCTGGCTCTAAACGAATCGTTCCTGCGCTGACTCTGGCTCTAAACGAATCGCTCCTCTGGCTCTAAATGAATTGTTGCTGCGCTGACTCTGGCCTTTAATTATTATTTTTTTGTTTCCACAACAGAATAAAGACTAAAAAAAATGTTTAACTGTGACTTTTCATCTCACATTTCTAAGTTGATTCGCAAATGTAGTTTTTATTTTGCATGTTTTTTAGTTGTTTTTTTTACAATTGCAATTATATTGCACATTTCTGACCTTTCTTTCAGAATTCGTTTTTTTACAAAAAAATCACACAAAAATATATAAAAAAAATATTCTGATCAAATATAATAAAACAAAAAAAACACAATACTGAAAAAGTCAAATCAAATCCTTTTTTTTTTTCCTCACACTTTTGTGGTGCAACAACTTGCAAACTTACTTCATGATGATTGCATTTAGAACATTTCAAACATGACTTACATGTTAACGGTGTATGTATATTCTGTAAGTTTGGGCTCTGATCTGTGTGTGTGTGCGCAGGTACGACGGCGCGTGTCTCCTGCTGGTGTACGGGGTGTACGTGTGTGTGCTGTGTTTCGATCTGAAGATCAGTGAGTACATGATGCAGCGCTTCAGCCCATGCTGCTGGTGTCTGAGTAAGAGCTCTCAGGAGCGCGGCGAGCAACAGCCGTTGATGGGATGGAGCGAGGACAGCTGTCTCCGTCTCCAGCGCCGCTCCAGAGCCGACAGTGGCATCTTTCAGGACGACTCGGGCTACTCCCACCTGTCCCTCAGCCTGCACGGCCTGAACGAGATACCTGACGGTACGGCATCACGCCACTGAAAACTTACAGAAACATCTTTCTGCTTTTCTGTTGCATCCAACTTTTAAATATAGTTTTGGAAGTAATTACAAAGAATCCCACCTCATGAAACATTCCAGTGCATATAACAAAAAAATTATAAATAGAAACAAAATGACAGAATATGATGGTGAGAAAAATATTACTACTACTACTAATAATAATGCAGAAATACAAATAAAAGGAGGCCCAATTATGTACATGTAGGCTCATATAAAAAACATATATAATAGCTATTAACGTAAATCGTGTGTATGAAAAGTTTAATAACTGATGTTTACTAAGCCATCAATAACTTGGAGTCTATTTCTCTTCTGTAAGTAAAGATCAGGGTAGAATTTGTGTCTGTGAACAGAGCTGATGCACGAGTCTCTATTCCAGTGTAGAAAAGCAGCATCTGTTTGAAGCTGAAGGTGGTTTGCTGGTTTCTCTCTCTCAGAGCAGAAGAGTGTGTTCACGATGCCGGATCATGATCTGAAGCGGATCCTGTGGGTTCTGTCTCTGCCGGTCATCGTGCTGCTGTTCCTGACCGTTCCCGACTGCAGGAGAAGCTTCTGGAGGAAGTGCTACATGTTGACCTTCCTGATGTCGGCTGTCTGGATCTCTGGCTTCACATATGTGCTGGTGTGGATGGTCACCGTCGTCGGTAAACACACACTCGTCTGTTTGTTCTGTTGACTCATCTGGTCATCACAGTGACCTTCAGTGCTAGGAATCAAACCCACAGCCTTTGTGTTGCGAACATCACGCTCAGACCAATGAGCAGCAGGAGATACAAGTCTATCTGCGCAATGCTTTTCACAAAACACAGCTTCAAAGCAGCTTTACAGAAAGTCATGCTTTTTTGGCTATGATGTCTTAGTTGATATTCGTTATTTGATTTTGAGATTTAAATATTGGTTGTTGGGTTTTTTTTATGTTTGTCAGTTTTGTTTTATTACACGATTTCAGTACTACTTAGTTTTGTTTGATTTTGAGATATAAATATTGGTCCGTTTCGTTCAATTACGAGATTTAAATATTGCTTGGTTTTGTTCGAGTACGAGATTTAAATGTTTGTCAGTTTTGTTTGATTACAAGATTTCAATACTACTTAGTAGGGCTGGGTGATATATATCGAACGATTTATTATGCGCATCTCATTAGTAAAGCTGGTTCTTTGACTAGCGCTACATCTTCGTCAGCTGTTTTTAAATGCAGCGCCAGTTTATGAACATGTTTTGTCTGTTTATGAGATTTAGCGATAGCAAGATTTTAATGTTTGTCAGTTTTGTTTGATTACACGATTTCAATACTACTTGGTTTTGTTCGATAAATATTGATTTGTTTCGTACGATTACAAGATTTAAATATGGTCTGGTTTTGTTCGAGTACGAGATTGAAATGTTTGTCAGTTTTGTTCGTTTTTGAGATTTAAATATTCATTGTTTTTTATTCGAATATGAGATTTAAATGTTCGTTAGTTTTGTCTGGTTATGAGATTTCTTTTCTCTCTTTGATTACAAGATTTCAGTTCTGCTTGGTTTTGTTCGATAAACAATGGTTCAGTTACAAGATTTAAATATTGGCTGGTTGTGCTTGATTATGTCATTTAAATACTGGTTCGCTTTTAAAAAGATTCAGGTTTAGAAAGTTGACACACAAGGCCTTATCTCCAGGTCCGTTCACCTGAGTTCTTCAGCATCATTGCATCATGCAGGTCTGATCTATTGGGACAGATTTGCCCTTTCAGATTATGAAGTTTTCCGTCTGGAAGTTTCTTCAGTATGAGATTGACAGAAGAAACCGCTGTTGGTGATTAGTTGTGTCCTGCATGTCAGTCATGTTTCTGATATATTCTTCAGTGTTGTGTGTTTAGCAGAAGCTGCCCGGCTGTTATCAGCACGTCTGGTTTGATCTGATTAATTATTTAGTCCGAGTCTGTGAATCACATCACTGCAGATGTGGGGTTTTGAGCGGGTCACACACAGACGGGTCACACGCTCCCGGCTCCATTCCTGAAATTCCAGCGCTGTATCCTGAAGGATTATGATGCTCGATCCGTGCTGGATTACGCTCGGCTGAAGCCCACGGGGTCCCTGAGAAACCATGTGATGCAGCTGCATATAATAGGATTATTATCCTGCTCACGGTCACACAGATTCACATGAGCTCTGAGAGCCTCTAATGAGCAGGTACTGAGAGAAGAACCCTGAGGACGAGGACCTCACTCACACAGGAGAACTGAACCAGAGTCTCTTCTGCTCACGAAGAGATAACTTTTGATCATAGAAATAAATGACAATGTTCTCAACTGTTATGTTGATATTTGTGTTCAGGAGAGACTCTGGGAATCCCGGACACAGTGATGGGAATGACGCTCCTGGCGGCGGGAACCAGTATCCCAGACACCGTGGCCAGCGTGATGGTGGCTCGAGAAGGTGAAGAAACCTCCAGTGTGGAAAACAGTTGTGCGGCACAATATTTCACATATTAATACAGTGTTCAGAAGAATAGCATTTACTTGAAATAGGGTAATTAATAAATAATCTCTCCGTTCATGTATGGTTCGTTAGGAGAGGACAATGTTTGAAAATCTGGAATCTGAGGGAGCCAAAAATCACCGTTAAAGTTCTTAGCAGTGAATATTACTAATCAGAAAGTAGGTTTTGATATATTTACAGTAGGAAATTTACTAAATGTTTTCATGCAACATGACGTTTACTTAATATCCTAACGATTATTGACGTGAAAGAAAGCTGTATCATTTTGACTCCTGCAGGGTATTGTTGGATATCGCTGCTGGGAGATGGGGTCATTCGTTTATGCTAGCAATATTTAAATGTGGTTTGTCACGTGTCTCTCAGGTAAAGCTGACATGGCCATGTCCAACATCGTGGGCTCAAACGTGTTCGACATGCTGTGTCTGGGTCTGCCGTGGTTCATCAAGACGGTGTTTGTGGACCCTGGCTCTCCGGTGGAGGTCAACAGCAGCGGCCTGGTCTTCATGTCCTGCACGCTGCTGCTCTCCATCGTCTTCCTCTTCGTGGCCGTTCACGTCAACGGCTGGAAGCTGGACTGGAAGCTGGGGCTGGTGTCTCTGGGGTGTTATGTGCTCTTCGCCACGCTCTCCATCCTCTACGAGCTCGGGATCATCGGGAACAATCCCATCCGAGCCTGCGGGGACTGACGGTCAGTGACTTCACGTGAGGACGCATTCTGGACAAAACGTTTTGTTTCAGTGCATTGATGTTATAATCAAGATCAACCCCATCAGTGCGATGGTCCATGAGGTGATTCTGAAACAAGGGATGCTTTTATTATTTACTGTAAAGAATAATACATAATACACATAAAACACACCTATGCTCTTTAAAATTGACTTTACTTTTTACTTAATATTAGCGCTGTCATAAGATTCATCACAGCCACAATAAAAGCTTTTGTTTGCTTTAGTGTACATTAATATATACTGTGAATTATGTTTATATATTTTAAATTATATGAATTTAAATATATGTAAATATTTTCTGAATATGTAATACGCCTTTCTCTACAGATGCACACATATTATGTAAACAAAAACTTGTATTGCGGATAATCGCGATTAATCATAAATATAGCCCACTGCTACATTTTATAGCTCATATAATTTATATGAACATAAATGATATGCTGCATTTGTGTGCATTTATATATAAATATGTACAGTACACACAACACATTGTGTAAACAGAAACTTTTATTTAGGATATGATTAATCATGTGATTAATCAGCACTAGTCTAATTTCAGTCAAGCTGAGTGATGTCACTTCCCATCACATCATTATAGATTTACAGTCACAGGACACGTCTCTCAATACTTGGGTCACGTTTTCAGAACTGTAAAATCTCATTTTTAGATAGACTTCTCTCAGTGTGATCCAGAGCTAACATCTCGAGCTTGTTTCATGATGGCACCAGTGGATTCTTTCTAAAACTTTATTGCTCAGGGATTTTGGTCAATATGATAAACGAAATAAAACCAATGTAAAAATCAGTTCAGTCATTCAGTGATGGATGTGTGCTGCAGATCTTCTCATCATCATCTACCTCAGTGTACTCCATCACACGCTGGGCTTTTATTACTACCTTACAATAAAACAATACGAAGCATTTAGAAGGAGTGGCGTTTTTCTGAAGTACAGAGAATCTCATCAGTGTTACATTCAGACATATGACCTGGTGCTGGATTCACAAACATTTAAGAAAAACAGTTCATAAAAGAAAGGTTTCAAACATTTTCCTTAATATCTGACTTTATCTGTGAGTTTTTGATCTACAAGCACTGAACATTAATAAAGTAAAATGACTATCAGTGCGATTTATATTTGAAGCAATCCCATTAAACGTCTTCCAGTTCATCAATGGATTTTTAAAAACATTGTTTTTCATCTCGTCTTATAACAGAGCATTTTTATGAACACACAATGTCTTTTTACATCTTTATTGTAATTAAAGAAAAGTTCCTTAGATTAAGTTCACATCAAAAATTCAATTATTAAAACATGTTTCTTAAAGAATTTTTTCTTTTTTTAATGATGTCATATTTAAAACTAGTAATTCACACGCATGTCTACCTGTATTCATACCTTGAGCACGTGAGCTGAGACGGATTGGTTTTAACTCTATTCATCACATCTTTGAAGACTTATAGACTCTGTACATTTGCTCGTGTAAAAGATTTAGAAGAATACAAGTTCTTGAAGTTTTGTCTTAAGAACATTCCTAAAAAATACATTTGTGAGAAAACGAAATATTCATAATACTAAAATAGCAGTATATATAAAGCAATAATAACTGATAAAAGTATTTTTTTACATCTGTGTTGATCTGACAAACTGAGACCCAGACCAAGTGTACAACAGCCAGCTTTTTATTTTTTTTAAAACTCAGTCCCGGGACAAACGTCCCACAAATTAAAATGTTTACAAAAGAAAAGGAAAGGAAGCGTGGTCACTAACACATGGAGCTGAAGCGGCTGGTGAGATCGCTGATATGACAGTCATGATGTTTTTAAAACAAAACAAAAGCTGGGCTCTGTGTGTGTGTGTGTGAGAGACTCAAGCGTTGCGGTCGATGCGAACATCAACCTCTCGTCCGTTGATCTTGGTTCCGTTCATCATGCGGCAGGCTTTCTCTGCGCTCTCAGGGGAGTCGAAGCGCACCGTCCCACAGCCTTTGGATTTGCCGTTCTCCATCTTTATTTCAGCGTACATCACCTGACCTGAAGAACACAGACACTCGTTTATATGTTTCTGTTCATCTGCTGCATATCAGAAATAAGAAACACTCTTACCGCAGTGACTGAACTTCTCCTTGAGCTTCTGCCAGGTCAGATCGTACGAGAGCTGTGGACACACACACACACAGATCATCATCAAACACACTTCAGTGACGCATGCACACACACCATGATGTTCACTCGTCATACGTACATTTCTTACAAAGATCTGGCATCCAGCCTTAGACCCCGCCCCTCTGTCACTCATGCCACCCATGTGACCCGAGCTGCCTCCATACTGGCTGAAGCCACGCCCCATGTCCATGTTCCCGCCCATCCTGTCGAAGCCAGAGTTCATGCGGTCCATTCCCATGTTTACCATCCCTCCTCCACCTAACACACACACACACACACACTCTTATATAAGTGAACCCGGAGCACAAACCAGTCATAAGAGTCACTTTTTTGGAAAAGGCGATTTATACTGAAGAAATCCTCTCTCTCACTGGTGTCTGGAGTGTTAGGAGAGACACTACTATTAGATGATCTGAATCTGAAATAATGACAAAAATACCTTTAATGTTGTCCAAACACAGTGTGTTGTTGTCTATTTGTACAAATACACCTGTGCTGCTGGTGACGCTGAGGCTTTATGAAAGCAAATGTAAAACTTTAAGTAAAGAAAATGCAAGAAATAGACTGAATGCAGCGTGTCTTGATTTAAGAGTGTTTAGATGCACGTACTGGAAAACAAACACAAACACCTTACGGAGGAAGAAAGCGCTGCATGGAGCTTTTGATTCCAGCTTTAGCACGGTGCTTTATTTTATAGAATGTCAATTAAGATGTTTTAAGAGGTTCATGTCAGAACATAGTTAGGTATATAGATTATATTCTTCTGTGTGTGAGAGCATGAGGTGAGTGACCTAATCCAGAGCCCATGCTTCCCATCCCAGCATTCCCCATTCCTGCATATCCTCCACCTGATGAGAGACCATAGAGTCAGCACGCACACAACCAGAACAAACGAACACACGCACACACACAGAATGAAAACACACCTCCAAACGAGTCTCCGAAGGGGCGGTTCATTCCCATGTCACTTCTGCTGAAGTCTCTGTCCATCCCTCCCATTCCAGAGCGGTACATATCTGCACAAACATCAGAGAACCCTGAACTGACCGTCCTCCTCTACAAAACACTGGATGACTAAGAAAACAAACATTTCAGAGTCTGGCTTTCATTACTCTTTATGTTTGTCTGCCTTTAGTTAAATGTTAAAAATAAATAAATGTGCCAATGAGGTTTCTGAGATGTGTTTGGAGGCAGAACGACCCCAAAATAAGTCTTTTAGACAGACTTGAAGGAAGGAATGATGTTTACCTCCCATTCGGCCCATGGGTGCCATGTCTCTGCCACCGAATCCTCCCATTCCACCCATGCAGTCTACCCCGGAGAAGCCTCCGCCCATGCCTACACACACACAGTGATGAGCATCCTCACATGATCTCTGAAGGACCTGCTCCAGGTGAACGTGACTCTCACCACTCATGCGGTTCATGTTGCTGCATCCCGGCCCGTCCATCCCTGAGAAACAACAACCCTGCGGTAACTCATCACTCCTCTTCGTCTGATCATTACTAATTCATTCAATTAAATATATTCATTAAAAACACAATTTCTCTGCATCATTACTGAAAGTATTTTGCATGCAATTAAATAATGCTTTCCTCATGCAAACATGACCCTATGTGCATTAATCAAACATGAACACACCTCCGGGGCCCATGGAGCCCACGCCGCCTCCACTCAGACGGTTGGCATTTATTGGCTGACCGCCGGGACCCAACCCCATCCCAACACCACCCAGACCTCCTGCAGAACACGACATAAACACACATTCACACACAGAGTTACACACACCTCCCAAACCAGCACACAAAGCTCTTACGGGGTAACTGCGGCGCTTTCTCTGCAGGCCTGAAGTCATCAGGAGGAAGTGATTTATCATCCTACAGACACAAAACACAAGAATGACTGCTGAGCCTCAGAAACACACAGACGCAAACGCTGCAGCGGCTCACCATTTTCACATGCATCTGTCTGTCAAACAGCATCTGACCGTTGAACATGGCTGAGAGCGCGAGTGAAGGAAGGATGATGAAAACGTACCGTGCACACACTAACTAGTGGCACTATTATGGATCTTATAACACAGCTCTCAGTGACTGCTTCTCTAAAGATAGAGTCCACTCTGAATCACTGAAGCCAGTCTCCAGCTGTTCTGGGTTTACACGTGGAAGTGAAACATTAGCATACTGGCACCCACTTGTTGGCGTTGTGGTCTGAATGAAAATGCGGATTCATTCTTCACCACTAGGTGTCACTTTTGGAGCGTTAAAAGCTCACAAACACTGCTTTAGATGAAAGCTGTAGAGTCTTTAATTTGACTGAATCAGTATTTTTGCAGTGAATGTACACACTGGTGAAGTCACCTCAATAAACACACAAACAGAAGTAAGGATCGTCTCTAGGTCAATGTCCAGAGGATACAGATGGCCTGTACGGCCTCCAGCGGCTGCTCGAAGGTGACCGTCCCCATCCCTCGACTCTTCCCGTCTTTGTCTTCCTTCACATCGGCTCTCCTCACCGCCCCGGCCATGCTGAACACCTCCTTCAGCTTCTTCCAGCCCACCTTGAAGTCCAGCTGCAGACACACACACACACACACACCATCATGAATCAGAAGATAAAGATGAAGCACTACAGACCACAGCAAGTTCAGAGGTCAAAGACACACATAGACTGACTCTATCAGGGTTTCTAAAGGCTTTTCAAAACCAAACATAGAAAACAACACATCTGAGGAAATAAACTGAATGGATCACAATATGCTCTCTAAACGTAAATCTCTTATATTAGCCACACTTCCAAGAGGTTACCAAAGAAAACACAACTTTTATTGCACCTTCTGATCTTTTCCTCAGCATTTTAGTCGTGTTATCCAGTACAAACGTCTTAAATCATGATTCATTTAATATCATTGATCATGTTTCTAATTAAAACATGTTTTTGTTTTTTTCCAAGAAATTTTTTTATTCCCCACTGACTGATATTTGTTCTTGTTTTAAACATAAACATTAAGAATTTGTCAGGAAATCCTTTAGCATCTCCAGTAAATGTGTCTTGCTTCAAGGACATTTTAATATTTGAACTGGAAAACAAGACAAACATGGTGAGGAAGAGATTCCTCTGATGTGGTGCAAGCAGCATTTAAAGCACAACATCCTGCTCGAAGAGCTTTTTATTACAGGTGCAGGGAAATACAAATGAAACGCTCTGCCGAACACCAAATACTGAACATTGCTTTTCATTTTATTCACCATTGCACAAATAGCTTTTTACTGTTTTGTCTTGCTTTTTTTATTTACATTTCTTTTTTTAACATTATAGCAATAAAGCACCATGTAAAACTACTGTGGTGTGCGTGTTAGAAAACACAGCATTCAAACTACTTTTAGGCCTTATTTAGTTGATTTTAGTGATTTGAAGGCCACAGTGTCAGTCAGTGACGGTCCAGACTCACGTTGGCCACGAACACGGTGGTGCCGAGCCGCCCGGCCTGCAGCGCACTGATGATCTCCGGAGGGATGTTGGGGTTATTGGCGATGGAGGGAGGGACGCTCATCCCGGCCGGACCAGCATCTGACCCCCGACCGCCTCCATACATCCGGCCCGATCTCTGCAGGACGCGGCGCGCATGCTCCCCGTCCGGATCCTGAAACACACACAGTACAAGACGGGCGATCCTGAAACGTGACCCTGACTCACACAGCTGAAGAAATCCTCTCTCTCACTGGTGTCTGGTGTGTTAGGAGAGGACAGGATCTGAATCTATTAGATGATCTGAATCTGAGGAGCAGAAACATCTCAATACTGAGAAAACCTGCTTTACAGTTGATCAGATGAAGCAGATTATTAGTTTTGATACATAAAATTAATTTCTTCATGCAACATGATCTTTACTTGGGAAATAAAAATTGGACCATTTTGATACATTTAGTTTATTTAACAATAAAGGTAATTGCATTGGATGTGTAACGTATGTTAGTAAAGAACTGTGTATCATCTGAACAGGCAAACGTCATCTCCTCTGACCGGGTGCTCAAACACGGCTCCGTTCTCATCAGAGCACTGAGTTATTTCACAATAAACCAATTGAGTTTACGCAGCCGTCTTCTAAATATTTCTCATTGCACAAACTAGGTACGTTTGTGTGATTACCGAACATTAAAAGTTCATTTCATCTTAAAACGCACTTCACAAATTGAAATGCAAGCAGATATCATTACCAGTTTAACTCGCAGTAATTAACTAGAAGTGCTGTATGTGCATCAATACCCAGGATACTTTATTATCATCTCAAACACAAGAGAGTTATGCGTTTACCTCCTTGATGTTCAGCGGCCGTCCGTTCAGATCATGTTTGCTCATGACTTCAATGGCTTTCTTCACAAACTCTTCATCTTTGAACTCAACCACACTGAAAGAGAAGAGCAGCGTCAGAGCAGGCTGATAATACACTGCATGGAAAATATGAACAATAAGAGTTCTACATTAATATATCTAGAGAACTCAAAACACAGCTCAAGGAATCATTCCGTTCTTTTCATTTACATTCATATTTAAATATAGCCCATTACTTTTTCAATTCTTGGATCAAAGGTAGATAATGATTTATTGCGGCTTATAAAACGTTTCAGTGCCTTTATTTGACAACTGACTACTAAATGTTGGGAAATAAAAATAATAAATACTGCAAAAAAATACACTGCTCACAAGACACCTGAATTGATTGAAGGCAATATTGCATTGCATTAGCTTAATAATTAAAGTAACACTTTAGTAAATAAAAATTACTATTAATAAACTGTCATGGCCATCAAGTATAAGTTTTCCTAACACTAAAAATGTAACACTTTAATGCATAAAATTGATACTTGGAATATATATATATATAATATTTTTTTTTCATTCAAATGTGTTTTATTTAAATATTACTTTAATAATACTTATTTTTTCATGACCCTCAGTACATTTTCCCAAGTATTGAAAAAGTAATTCCTTAACGATTTTAAAGTAGAGTAATCAATTTTAAATGTTTGGAAAAATCTAAATCATTCCGTCTTCCAAACGCATCAGTAAAACATGCATCGGGTCCGAGCAGTTCTTACCCGCAGCCCTGCAGGAGCACGCGTCCCAGAAGAACGAGGACGAGACGAGAGAACGACAAGAAAGAACCTGGTCAGCATCACATCAGCTCAAAGCACTTCAGCACAAAGAGAAACAGCCGACTGATTGATCATTAGTGCTTCAGAGAGATCAATTACAGCACATGCTCATGACTCTAATACTGTGACGAGCGTTTCATTTGACTACGGTGAGATGGACGGATGAAAGCGAATGAACTCGGGGCGAATGGATCTGTTACGGGACAGAGAGAGGAGAGAGACAGACAGATGCATGAAGGAAGGGGTTTAAGGAAAGACACCTGACAGAGATGACTCTCGTAGGTCGGTTAAGTCCAAATCAAAAACACCTAAGCAATCATCAGATGTGAGAGAGACAGATGGACCCCAGCCAAACGGGTCACCACCAATTTAAAGGACATCCGAATCAGCGTCTTAATGGGCTTTACTGTAAGGCTACACATCAACACACCGTCCCGAGGGCAAAGGTACGACAGTATATCGGCTCTACCGGCCCTGAGCACATGAGAGTGATGCTGCGGAGGCCTTTCAAACCTCGCAGACAGCGCAGAGTCACCAACACTTACCCTTGACTTTCCTTCTCCATCCTTAAAGAGTTCCACGTATGTAACCTCACCAACTACATGAGACATACAAAGGGAAAATACCACAGAGAACAAGGCATTTAAATCACCAGTGGCCCTGGGTGCAACGCTACAGGTAGAAAAGCCCCAGTGTAACACAACAACATACACCTGAGACCCGCTCCTCGAACGGCACCTCAACGCACACCTAGCGCTATGATGCTACACAGGTAGAAAAATCACAAGGCCACCCACCTGTACAATCCTTCAACACTACAGTGAATCATGACTACAGCCAATACCAGCTGCTCACACCAGAACAGATTCAACCGGCCTGTGCGACGCGCTTGTCTAGATTGAGACAGATACGAGCTAAAGCTGAGAGCGGGAGAGGACGGGGCGCAGCGCCGCCTCTGCGTGGGTTACCTTTCTCGCGCATTAGATCTTTGATAGCCTGCCACTTCATATCATAAGGGATATTGCTAATGAACACCCGGTTCCTGTGGGCGGCCTTCTTGTCCGCCGAGGAGCCGCCATGGCGCTCTTTGTAGGGATGGTAGCGGTGCGACTTTCGGCTCTTCTCTTTGGGCTCCGGTTTGTCCTCGGCATCGCTGCAAACACACACGAGAGAGAGAGGAAACGCGATCAGATCACACACACACACACACCACTAAAAACACGTGAAAATCTGAGCATGCTTCTACCTGAAGCTCTAAAATGCATGACCGACCGACTTTTACATTTTAAACTTGGATCAGAATTATTTGACCTGTAGTATTTGTTCTCCATTCCACAAGTTAAACAAAAAACATTGGTAATGCTAAAATTTGGTAATTGGGGGGGAGCTAAAATATTAACAAAGATGTATTTTTATAAATATATATATATATTTTTTATTATTGTTATAAAATACAAGCGTAAACATTCCTTATTTTTTTTTATACACTAAAATATTTATACATTTAAAAAAAACCTCAAAATATTTTTAGAAACCATAACAGTTCCTTTTTCCTACAAATATAAACCTTTTCTTCATGAGCAGGATTTTTAACATCTCAACAGTCAGATCGATGAAAGGCATCAGAAACTGAACTAAATTAATAATACAAAAATAGAAATACTAAAAACAGACCTAATGTGAGCTCAGAGGTTATTAACAATATAACAACCCTTATTTTACTCATTTTTAAAATACTCGTGTTTATTAAGCGGGAACTACATTTCCCAGCCGAAAAATCTCCACCAATCAGAAAGCTCAAACCATATGACGCACCGCTATGCACTTTTATCTCTTTTGCAAATACTTCTGCGCTTCAGTTCAGAGTTTGTCATGATGTGATCCGTTGGGTCGGTTCACTGATTTATCAATCTTTAACGAAAACTCTTTCGGCGGCGTCTGTTGATCAATGACAGGTGATGGCACGGTTGCTATGGGTTACAGCTCTGATTGGTGCGCGCCATAACAAACGCAGCACAGCAACACAAGCGAGCGACAGAAAAACGCGCCGAGAGGAACGGAGAACTAGAGGAGACATCCGCAGACGCGCGCGTTCTAAACACTGAACGAAGAGAGAGGACTATAAACGCGTTTCCTTTGCTCTGTCAACGCGCTCCGCTCGCGCACAGGCCTCGCTAGCAATACGCGCGTAATAGACGCCACACATGCAGCATTTGTGTTTTAAAGGGCTTTCAGTTACGTTTTAACGCCATTTGAGTTCTCCTGCGTCTGCTGGGGCTCCGCTTCTCCTTCGTCGGCGGGAGACTCGCCTGATTCCTCTTGTTTGGTGTCAGTGAGCTCCAGCGTCAGCTCCGCGTCCGCCATCACTGCTGCTCCTCTCGGGACTCAGGCGCGCGACTCGCTCACGCAGCTATCGCGAGACCACAGTGCTTACGGGATTGTTTTCATAATAATCTATGCTCGGTATTTTTTTACGTTTTGCAACTCCAAAACAATACGAACTATTTCATCGTGTAATATTTGTTACGTTTTTGTTATTTTGTGTAACCAATTGTATGTTCCTGCTGACTGATTGATTTGATTTGATAATAGGAATTATCAGTATTAAGCGCATGAAATGTTATAATTGTACTCGTCTCAGCACAATATTGTACCTCTAGCAATTCCAAACCAATAAGAAACATTTCATGGTATAAGTTTTTGTTTTTTGTTCTCTGTGTGTAATCACAAGACTGATGCATTTCAACACGTCAGGATGTTTCTAATTCAGCATCAACGGCAGGGATGGTAAATGTGACATTGTTCTCTCCTGATTGCTTTTATTATTCTTTTTAATCATGTATTTTTCCTTTTTCTGAAAGTTGTATAAACACTATTGTGGAGTTTTGTTGTTGTTTGCAAATGGCAAATTTGTTTGTATTACAAAAATCTTTTCATCTCTACTATAGCAGAGAGAAATAGTTGTACAATGCTGATTTCAATGATTAAACAGTTTTTTAGTATGATGATAAAGAAACAGAAATATGTCACTGTGAGTAATTATGTTAAAACTGCAATAAATTACAAGTTTTGATTTTATGACAGGAAGAAAATACCTAGCAACCACATATGAACTCTCTGACTCCACCCTAGCAATATGTCTGGGTGATTTAATTGTCGATTAATATGTGCGCATTTAGTCAGTAAAGCTGGTTCTTTAATTAGTGGTAAATCTCAATCAGCTGTTTTTAAAATTCGCGGCAGTTGATACACAGAGCGTAGATCACTGACGAGCTACGCAATATCGCCTTCAGGATATGAAGCGATTCATTTTCGATTTTGAATGCAAAATTACCACATACTATCTCTCTTAGTTAGACCAACAATCTTTCTGATTCCATCCACTACACCCTAGCAACCACCTATAAACTCTGACTCCACCCACTACACCCTAGCAACCACATATAAAATCTCTGACTCCACCCAAGCAACCACCTTAAAACTCGGACAACACCCACTACACCCGATCCACATATTAACTTTCTGATTCCACCCTAGCAACCACCTAAAAACTCGGACAACACCCACTACCCCCCAGCAACCACATATAAACTGTCTGACTCCA
>JAUYWG010000018.1:1710643-1733673 GCA_034779775.1 Enteromius afrohamiltoni | reverse complement strand
ACTCCACCCTAGCAACCACCTAAAAACTCGGACAACACCCACTACCCCCCAGCAACCACATATTAACTGTCTGACTCCACCCACTACAACGTAGCAACCACATATAAACTCTCTGACTCCACCCACTCCACAATAGCAAACACATATAACATCTCCGACTCCACCCATTACACCCTAGCAACCACCTATAAACTCCACCCAGGGTTTCCCGAACTGGGGTTCATGAATAAGCTACAGGGAGTTATACCTAGCCAGTAATTTAGAAGAAAAGGTTGAGAGAAAAAGAAGAATTGTGTGAATAATATGTAATCATGTAATTGTAAATCGTAAAATTAATTAGTAATTAGTAATTGTACTCTGATATTTTCATTTTAAAAAGTTAGAAATTACAAGTCTTTAAAATCTAACGACTAGTATTTTATTTTTAAAGTCTGATTACATAATCTAGATTATATGTAATCAGTTACTAACCAGCACTGGACACCACCCACTCCACGCTAGCAATGCCCTGGTAACGATCCTTCCGCTGCACATGTTCATCATAATGTAAAAAATCTTGTATAGTGGTACTGATTCGGTGGCATGTTGGGTTAAAGGCGTCACTGTGCTTTTAAAAGCACACTGAGCTGCATCAGTAATGCTGGAGCATCTAACAATGCTTTAAACACAAGGTCTAATTGAGTTACACGAAACGGATGCAGCAGCCCACCTAATCTCAGCCTGCTGGGAACATCACGTTTCAAAGGGACCCAGATGAACAAGAACAGGTGAGCACAAGAGCACATGCATGAGAAAACTAGCGGAGACTAACAAGTGGTTGCCAAGCGGAGGAGCAGAGAGAGAGAGAGAGAGAGAGAGAGAGTGTTTGCAGGGACACACAGAGCAGCTCAGAAAGCGCAGGCGACAGTCGAGCTGTGGAAGCATTCAGAGGGAGATTTCTGACTCTCCTCTCACTCCCTCCGCCAGCATCTTTTTTTCAGGAGCAGTCAAGCCGAGCCTGTGGAACTCCTGCTGGCTGTGCGCAGGGCTCGACACGCTCTTCTGCAGTGATGAGGGCTACGACAGCGAGCGCAGGAGCCGCGGACTGACCGCCTACAACAGGTCTGACAGAATGAGGCCGAAATGAAGGTGAGGCGCATTTGGATGCATGTCATTCCTCAGCCACCTGCTGCTCATCCACACCCACCCACCTCTCTCAAACAGTTTCCCGCTGCATCGCGAGCGACACGCAACTGTGAGCATCGTCTCTTGAGGTGCAGCTGGAATGCAACAGGTCCTGGTGTCATTCGCTGCATGTGCTGACTCCAATTAAAGATGTCTTCCGTGTGCTGTGATCTCTGACTCTGCAAAAGCCACCGCTCCTGAGATTCCTCAAGTACAAATCTTTGCTGCATCGCATTCTGAGGGAGTGCATTTTTCTTTCGTTTTATTGTTGCAGCAGTGTGTGTGCTGCTGAGAAATCTTATCACCTGCGATTAAACGGGCACATGCTGTTGGTTACTAATAGAGAGTCGAGGGCTGCATGCACACTGCAAGGCTTCATCTTTCCTCTCACCTGTTTACTTAAGATATAAGCGAGAGCGTTTGCATTAAAGACTCGCCATGACGTCCGAGGCTCTCCAACTTTTCAGTAGTCATCCTCATTATTTTATCTTTAGAAATCCAAACAAAACATCAAAAGAATGTAATTTAATGGAGAAGACTACATTCACATATACAAATTCCCAGTGCACTCGTTCGCTGTGCCCTGCGTTCACACTTATCCTGTCTGTTGCATAACACTGCCCATCATCCATTAAAAGGCTTCAGACAAGTTTGCATCTATTCAAAACATTTTTCTTGTGCATCCTAATTTTGCAGTATTTTAACGAATGCTTGTTGTCTGATTGACTCTGGAAATGAACTCTTCATCTCCTGCATTCACAGGCTGATCTCCAACCTACCGACACATGCAGGATGATGGGGCTCGTCGTGGAACATGTGTAGCGTTCACTATAACCACAGCCTCACGGCCATGAGCGGAAGTGACATCATGGCCTATTCTCTGAGCCTGGAGCAGAAGACGGCGTTTGCGTTTGTTGGGATGTTGCTGGTGTTTCTCGGCTTGTTAATCGTCAGGTGTTTCCGGATTCTGCTGGACCCCTACAGTAGCATGCCATCATCCAGCTGGGGAGACGGACTGGAGGGGCTGGAAAAAGGGACGTTTGAATATGCTCTAACCTGAGACCACGTTCCTGAAGATGCCTAACCCCAGTCCATGGCTTCATTCTAGAGTGATGTAACGCCTTTGCACCGTATAGGGGCATGCACACAAGATGCATTTGAGACTTTTATCTTGAGACTATATTTAACTTGACACGCCTTCCTAGATCATGTTTGGTTGATGCAATGGCCAAAGATGTCTACTTGATGCATGCACATACCAATAGGGTTGCAAAAGGGTGGAAAATTTAAAAAACTTCCCAGAAATTTAGTACGCTTTTTTGTAAGCTGTAGGAAAGTTTCCAGAAATTTTCCGACCCTTTGCAACCCTTTCAACATAGCAGTGATGGATCACCAGAATGTGTCTCGTGTGAGAATTCATTCAAACGACACACACTGTGACGCATGGCCTGCTGTCATGACATCACACTAAGAAAGACGCTTTTGGGAATATGATGTCACACCATTTAGCCACTAGGCATCTCAGGGAAGAGTAGAGAAAGACTTGAATTAAGATGGCACACATGCAAGACAATGCCAAGATGTAAACAGGGTAATTTGGCCCTTTCATTCACAATATCCGTCTAGCTTCCACCCCGTTTAGTAATGAAGTACGAGGACCGCATGCTTGCAATGCGCCAGGCCAATGTTCTTTTTCTGGCCTAGCTCTCCTGTTTACTGTCTTCTGGGTTCTCGAGGCCAACTGAACTAAAATAACCTGCTATTTCTGAAAAGTATGAAGCTGTGAAGTCCCAACATCTCTGTAGACCCATGTCTGTTTTTCTAGCAAATATTAGCAATCGGTTTCTCTTCACTTACTGCCAATGAAAACATCTGCACACAAACCGCAGAGACTCTGCAGGACTCTGAGAGTGAAGATTCTTGAATGTCACGTCTGAAATTGTGACACATCTTGCCACCTCCGTGTTTATTTGTTTGTTTGTGTGACAGAGGAAGGGTGTATCACCATGACAACAGCAGAAAAACGCGAGCGGGATGCGAGTGATGCACCAATGAAAGCGTAGCTCATCTCCAGTGTTCTAGTGCTGTGAATCTGCCTTACTGGATTTCTGTGCCTTCATTTAGCGACGGTAGCGTATCTCTCACAGGAAGATCTGTGTTTGTGTGTGTGCAGCGGGTTCATGTGATGATGAAGACCACTGTTCTTTGTGATGATGAGGAGGGCAGTTTGGTCTGTGTTCATCTGCTGGAATAAAACAGATCTGGACCTTTTCCTCATGCTGCCCGTTCTTTCCCTACAAGATCAAAATTAGTTCTATTTACTTTTCGCGAATCATGTCTTACTGTAAATGATTCATTAGTGTAAGTGCATTACTGTGCAGTTCAATCATTTTACACTGATTAATATATGACCCAGGAGCACAAAATCAGTCATAAAGGTACATTTTTTGATACTGAGATCTCAACATCACCTGAAAGCTGAAAAAAAAGAATGTTTCCATTGATGTATGTTTTGTTAGCATTTGAAAATCTAAAATCTGAGGGTGCAAAAATATTGTGAAAATCGCCATTAGAGTTGTTTTTATATATTTACAGTAGGTAATGTACCAAATATCTTCATGGAGCGTGATCTTTACTTAAAATACTAATGATTTTTTGCATAAAATGGATCATTTTGACGGAAAGTATTGTTGGCTACGGCTACACATATATCTCTGTTACTGATGACTGCTTCTGTGCTGCAGGGCCACATGAGTCTAGCTGAAAAATAGATGGACAATGCATTACCTTTGGGATACGTGAAGATGCTCGGGTCGTTCCTCCAAAAAGTGCGTTGCTAGTGTTTCAGAAGGGACTAAAATCCACTTTTGCAAACACTGCAAAATCCTCCGCAATCTCGCATTCAGATCTGAATTCACACCCCTACTTTCTAGTTGCACTCAGAAATGCATTTTAATATGCAAGTAAAATGATTGTAAATGCTCTTTTATATGGTCTGTAAAGCAAACATCAATCAGTAGTTTGTGGCTCTTTCTCAGAAAGCAAACAGCACGTCTGAGAAAACAGCAGGGCTTACGTGTCAAACTATCACAGTAACAATGTCGATATCAGTTTTACTCTCAGCCTGATTGAGCTGGTCTGTAAGCGTAGTGACCCCTGGTTGTGTCTGTAACCGTAGTGATGGCTGCCTATAATCATATAGATGGATAACTGCTTCTAGACAGTTGGCTTATAAGAGTGGTTGCTTTGGCGCACACACACACACACACACAGAGCGCTGTGCCTCAGCATGAAGCTCACTGATAACATTATGTCTTTTTACCGGAGGCGCTCTGGGGGATTGGTGAAGGGCAGAAGCAGCAAAACACTCGACTGTGAGGGAGTCAAACCTGATTTACATCACATAATCGGCCTGAGAATCACATCCCAGATGCGGCACGGCTCAAGGTCAGAGGTCGAGTGGCCACGCCCACATCACCTCCAGCCAATGAGGAGAGACAAAGAACAACATCACCTAGCGTCGATTCGGTGACCTTTCCTATTAACCGCGCTGGAGCGAAACCTTTCCAAGGTCGGCCGGACAGTTTTCAAAAACATTATACAACAAGTTAAGGGTAATAAGGAAGTATTTTAGTAGTGTGTCAGAAGCGCCCAGAGCAAGTTCCCGTTATTGCTGGCTTTACATTAACCCCATCAACAGAGAAACACTTCACATGACCACCTCCTCCGCATCATAATGCAATCTTTACAATCTAGTTATTTTTCATGATAATTCGATGTTATAAACGGACTTCGGACTTGCTTGGTTTGCGGATTCATGTTTTTTTTACTGTGTCAATCGAATCTACGCGCCCAGAAAATACTACACAAACTGGCTCAGGACTCGTTTGTGTGGTTTGCTGTTGTACGTAACACATTAAAATCTCCTGCATCTGAACACTTTGAATAACAGCATCCACATCCATTCGATGATACGCTCATAACTCATAAAACCCGGCACAAAGGATCTCCAATATGCCTGTAACCTCTCAGGGTCTTTACATGCTGTTAATTTTTAAGCACTTCACCTTTGATGGAGCGAGAACATTTTACCCCCATCAGGAGCATCTAGAGGATGGACCAATCAATTTCCACCTGTTCCACGGCTATATAAAGACTCACATAAACACACAAACTAAACACCGCTGATTCTCAAGCATCTGTTCCACGTGTGGCTCAAAGAAAGAGATCCGATCTGGGAGCTCAAACTATTGTACTCTTTTGAGTTAGTTCACTCCCCAAGCCTGCCTTCTGATGGAGAATCCTGGGTTTGAGAGATCTAAAGACGACCCTCCACAGTATGAGGAGACATCTTTTTGTGGCAATGGGTTCAATAATGGGGAACGGCTAGCCGTGCGGGCGTCTGTGGTCAGTGCTTTCGGGCACAACACCCTGGACCGGGTGCCAAACGTAGACTTTTATCGTAACGCGGCGAGCATCAGCGGACACAGAGCCGTCAGACCTTCTCTACAGGAGCTGCACGATGTCTTCCAGAAGGTGAGGCACACCTGGAAAGAGCAATATTCAGTCAGATACAAGATCATTTGTATTTGCATTTAAATATGCATTATGAGGCGATCCATCTTCCCCATGCACCGCCACATATGTGATATTATAATGAGATAAATCACACAAGCGCTTCATGACTCATAGGCAGTTTGTCGAGCTGATTTTAGTCTAATTGCTGTAACGTTTCGGTGGCCTGGTGGTGACCCGGCGCAGGCAGAGATCAATGACCAACCTAATGAGAAAGCCGCAGAGAGAAGCACTCGGTTTATGAGTAACGATCTTCTGCAGCTAATGCATTGATCTGCTGCCCATAAACGAGGTAATTAATGCAAACAAGGGCTGAAAAGTTTGCGCTGATCTAGGAAGCCTGCATGCACGCAGTCCTGACGGCAGAGAAACTTATTTGTAGAATGTTTCCAATCCATTTGTTTACATTTTCTATTGCAAGAAACGATTTACCCTTTAAATTATCTTCTCTGGGCATCAAGTCAGACCGTCTGCGTAAATCACTCCTGCAAGACAACGACTATGCACTACCACACAACTAATTATTTATATCAAGTTATTAACAAGTGTCATATTTTGCTGGCTGCTGTGTAAGTTGTCCAGCAATATCATAACACATATATTTGCATATGAGAAAAATCTTAATTTTATTTTAATTACTTTTTTTAATGGTGACCAATACATTTAATGTTAGATAATTTAACATTACATGTTTAGTTCATTAATAAGGAGCCCCTTACATGACACATAAACTAAATAATTATATTAGTGCTGTTAAATGATTCATAAAAATTTATTGTATACAAAATAAGTTTTTGTCTGCATAACATACATACGTGTCTGTTCAGTGTATATTTATTATGTATATATAAATAACACATATACAGTAGACAATATTTACACGTCTATATTTATATTATATACATATATTACGTAAACAAAAACTTATTTTGGATGCAATTAATCATGATTATCATTTGACAGCACTAATATATATATATATATTTTTTTTTTTTTCCCAGTATTTACAAATGCAATTTGTTCTCTCAGGGTAAATGATGAGTACAATGTAACCACAACTTATTAAATCGTGGCCTGATTTAAATAAACTTATTAGTTGGTTTATTTGTGGTCACATTAGACATTCCATTTTTTTCCAGCATGTCATGTTATAAGAGGTGCATGTAAACAGTTAGATGGAGATTAGTTTGATATCTACCCAAAACGGTTTAATTCTAACCTTACTATTATCGGTCAGAACGGAGGCCTTGATCTTCCCAGTCCAGTGGAGGACAGAGATGGAGCGGACACCTCGACGCTGGGCGATGTGGAGTCAGTCATCCCGCTGGACGAGAAGGACGCCGGAGGGGTGGTGAAATTTGGATGGATCAAAGGAGTTCTGGTGAGTTATTAGACATCTTTCATACCTAGCTTCACTTGCACTCTGCTGCAGTCTGACTGTGTGTGTGTGTTTGCAGGTGAGATGCATGCTGAATATCTGGGGTGTCATGCTGTTCATACGGCTGTCATGGGTGTTCGGACAAGCAGGAATAGGTGAGATGTTCATCCTGTGACCTTCACAAACCTTCCCTGAACACACAGCAGGTGCTCGTTTACATTCAACACACTAAACTCAATTCTGCATATCTGCACACACAGTCTGACCCCAGCTCAGCGCAGGCAAACCCACAACATAAAGGATCCAGAATGCATTTTCTTTGGCAGAAGACACATTTTTGATTCCCCCAGAAACATTCCAGTAAACAAAACCATTTCTTTTAGTGTGAATAATAAGAACATTTTTCTAACTACAAGGAATCATGAATGTTGAACCGTCATTGCCAATAAAGAACCTTCAGAGATTTACACTTATTCAGACAGATCTGGAGAGTTCTTAGAGATTGAAGTGTCAGGGACTCTTGAATTCCTAAGAAAAACTAGAAACTAATGACTGTTGACACACAGTAAGTGTATGCAGATATAAATGAAGCCCTTAGAGTGCCCAAAACTCATGAAAAACACTACATACAGTACATTGACCATTTAGTTTGATCTTGGCAAAATGTAAGAGTTAATACTTGATTGCAGATTTAAGAAAGGATTTAAGGATGAAGTTAAGAAATTTGTACTGAAAAACAAGGCAAATACTGAAGGAGATACACATTTTTTTTGCAATGCATGCAACATTTAATGGCATGACTTTCAGGAACCCTTCCTCTGAGACTCATGTGGGATTACTGGGGTCTGGTTCTCAGGAGAAACATCTGAGGAGGGTTTAGCCTTGCTGTGCTCGGTCAGCGGCGGTGTGGAACGCAGTGAAGGTCACTGCTGCTGTTTATGGCGCAGAACTAATGGCACTTCAGAAGTTTGAGTTTCTAAGAACGCTCCAGATCTTCTGAGAAGAGTTCAGTTCCAGTCAGACACCTCAAGCTGCAGGCCAAACACATTACAGGCCATCAGAAACTCACTGCCGTTACGTATTTTATGAGGTGTGAGTGACTGTAGGCGATAGCTCTGAACGAACATACTGTTCACACTGAATATATCAATCTCTGGAGCACAGCAGCAGTCATCAGAGCACAGGTGTATCTGTAGAAATACACAACTATACACTATGAGTCAAAATTATACATTTTCCTTTGATGCCAAAAATCATAAGGATATTAAGTAAAGATCGTGTTCCACGGCGATAAAAATTGCTAAGAACTTAATTTGAACAACTTTAAAGATGATTTTTTTGCACCCTCAGATTCTAGATTTTCTAATATTGTCCTCTCCTAATAAACCAGACATCATTATTTATTCAGTTTTCAGATTATGTATACATGATTTGGAAAAACGTCCCCTTATTGTGGTGTATATTCTGAGCAGTGAAGAATAAAACCACTCACCATGTAGTTCTTCATTTTGATGCTCTAAATCCATCTAAAAAGCACTCTATTTTAACTATTTCTTTTCTCTTTATTTATATTACAAAAATCCCTCAACCACATTATTTTCTTTCACTCCAAACTACTTGTTTTCTTGTTATTTATTATAAAAATAACTAGCATTCTCTATTTTATTTACCCAAACACTAATGCCCCCTATTCTTTTATTTCTATTCTATCAACATATATTTTATTAAAAATAATCCCCCTCGGTTAGGTTAACGGAGACTTACCACAGCACTTACACATCGCTGCTCTTTAGTTGGTTTTGGTTGCTGCTGTTGTCCTTTTTGGATAAAAGCATCTGCTAAATGAGTAAATGTGAGTCAGTATTTAATAAAATGGCTCATCTGATGCATTCAAGCTCATATTAAATCATAAAGAGGTCCTCCTGTTACCTGTCCAAGCATCTGTGTATTTCAGGTTTGGGGATAGTGGTGGTGTTATTGAGTATTGTGGTGACCAGCGTGACCTGTCTGTCCATGTCGGCTATATGCACCAATGGTGTGGTACGAGGAGGTAAAGCACACTTTAAACAAGCGCAGCAGCTGAATCAGGTCTTCCTCTGATCTCATGGAGTGTGTTTGGGCTCTAGGTGGAGCGTATTATCTGATTTCCCGCAGTCTGGGACCTGAATTCGGCGGCTCCATCGGTCTGATCTTTGCGTTCGCCAACGCTGTGGCCGTGGCCATGTATGTCGTAGGGTTTGCTGAAACTGTGGTGGAACTTCTCAAGGTATGAACCCAGAAAAATGACACAGCCTAAGCTGGTTCAGGAGGACTCTTAATGCATCTATCTGCTCTGTCCAGGAAAGCGACGCTCTGATAGTGGATCCGGTGAGCGACATCAGGATCATCGGCTGTATAACGGTGGTTCTGCTGATGGGCATCACTGTGGCGGGGATGGAGTGGGAGGCCAAGGTAAGGCCAGGAGCATGCTGGGATTGAGTTTTCAGGTGTGACAGCAGATCGAGGACCTTCTCTCTCTGTGTACAGGCTCAGGTCGCTCTGCTGGTGATCCTGCTGATAGCCATCGCCAATGTATTTGTGGGAACAGTGATTCCCTCCACGCAAGACAAGCGCTCCAAAGGCTTCTTTAACTATCGAGGTGAGACTCCAGGATCATGAAGGACCCCCAGATTTCGACTGGCAAATCCTAAATGTGTGTTTAAAGCTATAGGGGTTCCTCACACAGAACATGTTTCACAGTCTACAGCACTGATTTCTCATGGATTTTCATGCATGAAACAGTGTTCTAAAAACGGTGGCGTTCAAGTCAAAAGAAGTTCAATTTCTTTAAAAAGCAAGTGGAAGTCCTCCACACATGCCTCGTAGTTCAAATTGGAAAAATAGATGCCAAAAGAAATGGCCCCTTACATTTTTTGTTGTTCCTAACCCTTACACCAAAACCAAGAACAGCCCCATATCTGCTATTGTTGATAGTTAGCAGGTACAACATTACTTAGTTAACAGAACGTGTTAAAGGTTCAATCACAATAAGGTGAAAGCAGAAAATGTCAAACACATCTCATCTCTGTCTAAAACAGAATCCATCGCGAAGGAAAACTTTCTTCCGGACTTCCGAGATGGAGAGACGTTCTTCTCAGTTTTTGCCATCTTCTTCCCGGCAGCCACTGGGATTCTGGCTGGAGCCAATATCTCTGGAGATCTGAAAGTAAGAGAGTGTCTGGCACTCGTCTAATCTGAAATGAGTGTGCAATCAGAAGCTGGCTCAACATCTTCACACACGAACGCCTCTGATTTTTCAGGACCCTCAGGCAGCTCTTCCCAAAGGAACGCTGCTGGCCATCTTCATCACGGGATTGACGTACCTGGGCATCGCTCTGGTTGTTTGTGAGTCCTAAACACATTAAAAATGACTCTATTCTCAGTCTGGATGTCTAACAGAACGCCTGCGCTGATTCTCTGCAGCTGTGACGGTCGTTCGAGACGCGACGGGGAACCGCAACGACACTATTAAACTGGGTACGAGCTGTAATTTCTCCTCGGCCTGCGAACTGGGCTACGACTTCTCAATCTGCCAAACCACCAAATGCAACTACGGCCTCATGAACAACTTCCAGGTGAAAGTCATGAACATAACGACGTACAGTGCATGGATGAGAATGATGGATGAAGTTGTTTCTTTTCAGTGCTGGGGGTAATGCATTACTACTGGGTGGTAACTTACAACCTCTTATCTCTTACTGATTCCAAATAACATGATTGTAATTAATAACAATATATTATCTTGCACATTTCAGATTATATCATCAGACTACTTTTTGGTAACTCAAGTTCATCACATTGATTTAAAATTAGTACCATATTGATATAAAAATGTAAAGAGTAATAGAATATATCCCATTCATTATAATTAACAAGTGCATTAAACATTACATCAAGGTAATGTAAAGCTAATAAATAATTAAATCATAAAAATGTAATAAATAATTGAAATGAAACTCTTTCTTATAAAATTCAACTATTTTTTTCTTAAACAAATTTTATTTTCTTACTTGCATGTCATGTGAACAACCAATAAATATGCAAATGTGATATTTAAATATTAAATATTTATTTTAAAATCTAGTAAAGTAAATATATTAGGTACAAATTAGATGAATCATGTATTGCTTTTGTGTGGAAAAATATGTAATCTAGTTTTGTAGTCGGGTTATGAGTGTTTTAAAATACAAGGTTCATTTTTGGAATCAGATTATGTCATCCAGATTACAAGTAATTAGTTACCATCTTACTCTGATTATACAAAATGCAGGTTAATACTTTTTTCAAGTAACTGGTAAAATAACGCATTACTCTTTCGTTTACAAGAAAATATCAGAGGAACTTTTTCAAATAAGTAACAGCGGTTATTTGACTGACAGCTCTTGTGTTGCCATGTTGAGAATTCATCCATTTTCCAATTTTATCATACTAAAAAACAATGATTTTACATAAACATAACAGTTGCGAGAGAAAAACTAGCCCAATCCAGATTACAAAAAGGAACGTAAAAGTAACTATGTAATGTAATTAGCTCCTTTTTTAGGCAGTAACGCGATATTGTAACGCATTACTTTGAAAAGTAACTTTCCCAAACACTGGTTCTTGTAGGTAATGACTCTGGTGTCTGGGTTCGGACCTCTCATCACGGCGGGGACCTTCTCAGCTACGCTCTCTTCAGCTCTGGCGTCTCTAGTGAGCGCGCCCAAAGTCTTCCAGGTCAGAGTTCACACGCAACATTTAAACCCAATAAATACTTGATCACTTATAGAGCTTTATAGGACAATCTCTGAACACAATAAAAGACTGGAGTACACTGTAAAGAAGCTCTTAAAAGTCCAGTTTCTCCTTGCACAACGCAGATTTTAAAAGTGACTCCATTCGCAGGCTCTATGCAAGGACAACATCTACAAAGCCCTCAAGTTCTTCGCCAAAGGTCACGGGAAAAACAACGAGCCGATCAGAGGATACATCCTGACCTTCTTCATCGCTGTAGCCTTCATCCTCATCGGTAAATATAAGAGTGATTGAATGATCTGATGTACCAGATGTGATGGTGTAACAGTGCTTGTTTGTGTCTCAGCTGAGCTCAACACCATCGCTCCGATCATCTCCAACTTCTTCCTGGCCTCATACGCCCTCATCAATTTTTCCTGCTTCCACGCATCATACGCCAAATCCCCAGGTCCTGTCTAGACTTTCACACTCACACACAATCTGTTCCAGAACCCAGTTAGATGTCTACAAACACAGCAAAAAATACACCTTTTATGTTGATTTCCAGCACAGATATCTAAACGCTTTTAAACCAGGAAATATAACTCGGGAAATGACTTGAAATATTAAGTTTTGCTTTGTGAAAAATAAATAAAAGTGAAGTGACTTCATGCTTAAACAAAAAATTTCCCATGGAAGGCCAAAGGTGATTGCGACTATTTTATCTCTTTCTATCTTTTTTTTCTCTCGCAATTGCACAATATTTTTTTCTAGTAATTGTGTGATATAAACCATTTTTTCTTAACATTTCTTAATATAAAGTTGCAATTACGTGTTAAAAGATGTCAAAACAGCGAGACAAATTTGAATTGCAAAATGTGAACTCACATTCATATGCTGGAAATTTGCTGTCAATGGAGTAAGAAAAATTAATTCATAGTATAAAAAAGCAACATATTTTTTTTCCTCAAGCAAGACTTTTTTAACATTGACTTAACATTCTTAGTAATTAATTAATTAATTAATTTAATATAGAAAATACTATTTAAAAGAAAAATAATCATTTTGTATCTTTAGTACACTTGTCTTCATTCACCATCATTGGCACATCATAATTGGCTAAAGATGCTGCATATTTATAGGACGAGCATAAGCTGTCTATGCTCGTGAGGTTTTGGACTTGCTCATATAATGGCACTAATTAAAGCGTAAGACTCAGTGAAGTGTGTGTTGAAGCTGTGGTGTGTGTGCAGGCTGGAGGCCGGCGTATAAGTACTATAACATGTGGCTGTCTCTGTTCGGAGCCGTTCTCTGCTGTGCCGTGATGTTCGTGATTAACTGGTGGGCGGCATTGCTCACCTACGGCATCGAGCTCTTCCTCTATATTTACGTTACTGTGAAGAAGCCAGGTGAGAGCGCAGATACAGTCACTCCTGAGGGAAAAAAAGCAGAGAGCCATAGTGATATAAAAACATAAACACAAACACCTGATGTCTCCTGCTTCTCTCAGATGTGAACTGGGGTTCGTCCACTCAAGCCGTGACCTTCATAAACGCTGTGAACAACGCTCTGACTTTATCTACAGTGGACGAACACATCAAGAACTTCAGGTGCGCTCAGGTCAAAGCAGATAAGCGTGTGTTTAAAGCAGATTAGATTCTCAGAGTTACTCTCCTCTTGTTCCGTTGCAGGCCCAAGTGTCTCGTGATGACAGGATCGCCCAGATGCAGACCGGCGCTGCTGGACCTGGCACATTCGTTCACTAAGAATTATGGGCTGTGTCTGACTTGTGAAGTGTTTGCGGTGAGCAGATGTTCTCGTTCTCCTCAAACAAACACAAATGAATCTCCACACACCAGGGCTTCCTGCGGGACTCCGGAGGCGGATTATGTCGATCTTGGGCTTGTGATTAAATCATGTTTTATTAAGCAGACGGTGTGTGTTTTAGGGTGCGCGTGATAAGAATCTGCAGGACATGAGCGCTGCCGTTCAACAGAACCAGCAGTGGCTGAACAAGCAGAAACGCAAAGCCTTTTACACACCTGTGGCCAGCGAGAACCTGCAGAGAGGAGCAGAAACACTGATGCAGGTCAGTCTGAACATATACACAGAGAGACAGAGACAGAGAGATAGCAGCTATAAATAGACATTAGATTGGTAGATACAGTAGATAGATAAACAGATAGCATATATATATACTCACACACACATATAGACGGATAAATAGATAGATAGACAAAAAGTATATATGTGTATATATATACAGAATATAGACAGAAAAATAGACAGATAGATACAGTAGATAAGATAGACAGTATATATATGTATATATAGATGAAATATAGAGAGAAAGACAGATAGACGACAGTAAATATATATATACATACACACACAGGTATACAAACAGATAGACAGATAGATAGATAGACAGTATGTATATATAGATAGATGGATGGATAGATAGGAAACAGATAGTCAGATAGATATAGACAGTAGATAATATAGATAGATACATAGACAGACGGTATATATGTACATATAAACAAAATATAGACAAACAGACAAAAAGATAGACAGATAATTAGATACAGACAGATAGATAGATATACAGTATGTATATATATATATATATATATATATATATATATAGACGAAATAGATATATAGATATAGGCAGTAGATAGACAGTATATATGTATGTATATATATATATAGATAGAGAGAGAGAGAGAGATAGACAGGTAGATAGACAGATAGTATATATACAGTATGTATATATATAAACGAAATATAGATAGATGTTTAATAGTTATGAAAATAATGTAAACATATTAACTGTTAAAGGTGCTAAAATATTGCATGTTTGTTTGTGTGTGTAGGCATCAGGACTCGGCAGGATGAAGCCTAACACAGTGATGTTGGGATTCAAGCGTGATTGGAGAATCGCCAAACCACAGGAAGTTCAAAGCTACGTGGGAATTCTGCAGTGAGTCCTCGAACTGTCTTTATGAATCACCTGCTGTTTGTCTCTCTCTCTCTCTCTCACACACACACACACACACGGTTCTGTTCTCTCCGCAGTGATGCATTTGATTTCGAGCATGGGATTGTGGTACTGAGAATGAGTCAGGGCATGGACATCTCTCACATCCTCAAAGCAGAAGGTACAACAGCAACTAACTCCGAAGAGCACTTAATGCTCAAATAAACACTGACGAGTTAAAGACGTGATCGGTGTATCAGATGATTTAAAGGACAAGTACCATTTAAAATAATCCAAGATTAGGATGAGTGTGTTTCTTCATCAGATCTGGAGAAATGTGTCTCAGTCATGGATGCTCTGCAGTGAATGGGTGCCGTCAGAATAAGACTCCAACTCTTCCTCCAGAGAAAAAGTGCATCTGAAGTCCTGTCACTTATTTGTTAACTAAGGCCGTTTTGGACTGTTTTGTCTTGAAAAAGATGTTTGATCTGTGCAGATTTCTCTCCTGATTCAGACCAGAACACTTCTTCACTGTGCTGGGGATTATTCTGATGTTTTTACCAGACTCTTATTCTGACGGCACCCATTCACATCCATTACTGAGACTAAATGGTGAATATGTAATGCTGTGTGATTGCCAGAGGAGATGCAGCGCATGATCTTGGAGCAGCAAGCTCTGGAGATGGAGGAGAATGACTTTCAGCCACACGGAAAAGGATTCTTCAACAGGTCCAAGAAAAACTCCAAAAAAGAGCTGAGCAGCAAGGGTACGGCCGCTCGTCCTCCTTCTCTCTCTCTCTAAGGGACTTACTATAGCTTTTAGCTCAGAACACAATGCATCAAATGGATGCTACTTGAAGATGTTCTGCGAGCACATCCATCAGGCCCGAGCTCCAGCGCTCTAATAAAAGCTGATTAAATGTGCCTCTGTAAAACCATCTGTGCTGTTATAATCTAATAGTCTGATCTCACAGAGCACAGCGCCCTGATCTCCAAACTCTCTGTCTCGCCCGCTCCGCTTCTCGGACGTGAAGGTTTTTAATAGGACAGAGCGTCTAATGGGCTGCAGACTCAGGACTTTCTGCATTCACCATCATCTTTACTGCCTCTTCTCAAACAGACTCAATCACTGGGTCACATGTCATTTAGCAGGCGCTCGTACTCCTAACACTCATTTGTTGGTGTTTCGTGCTGATGTCTCTAAAGAAATCCACACTCATTCGTTTTGCAGTCATTTTCAAACACATTCTGGATTTTGATCCTAAGCTGAGAGCTTTTGGTTTTCTTCCTCAGTTTCTCTGGATGTTCCTCAGACTTCAGATCTGGCCAAGATGAACCAGCGTCTGGTGGAGGCCAGCAGCCAGTTCAAGAAGAAACAGGACAAAGGGACGATTGACGTTTGGTGGCTGTTTGATGACGGAGGTGAGCACTAATCCTCCTGACGTCTTCTCTTCTCTTCTCTCAGACCTGAAGTGTGATGCTTCTTCTTCTTCTTCTGCAGGTCTCACGCTTCTCCTGCCTCATATTCTGACCACGAGGAAGAAATGGAAGGACTGCAAACTCAGGATCTTCATCGCTGGGCAGCCTGAGCGCATCGAACAGGACAAACAGGAGTACGTCAACTAACTAAACTAACACCCGCTGACAGATGCTGGTAACCGGTGCTGGGAAGTAACAGAATGATGTCATTTCATTTAATTACATCCCAAATGTCATCAGTTTGTAATCACTTTAAATGACTACAATATTGAGAGATTCTTACCGTAATGAGTGTTGAGTTCTACTGTAAGATTTCAAATGAAAACTTTAATCAAATGTAATCAGTTCAAACTAGTTTAAATACACTACTTGTTGCATTTTAAACAGAGTAACTTGTCATCTGTAAACTATTTCATTTCCAAAGTAACCTGACTGGTAAGCTGTGTGTTTTTCTCAGAATGCAGGACCTCCTGAAGAAGTTCAGGATCAAATGTGCCGACATCACAGTTATCACAGACATCAACGTCAGGCCCAGCGCAGAGAGGTGTGAATGAATAACACATGCCATTAATCCTCATTTCATTCACTGACACGCTCCACGTGCTCCGCATGCACTCACTCACTGTGTGTGTGTGTGTGTGTGTGTGCTAGCTGGAAACTGTTCGAGGACATGATCGAGCCGTTCCGGATGCATGAGGGATCAAAGGAGACGTCACAGGCTGAAGCTCTGAGGAAAGAACATCCCTGGAAGATCACAGACGCCGAGCTGGACGCCTTTGAGGAAAAGGTAGAGTCTCAGAGGACACTGCGGCTGTCCTGAGACACGAGACGCGCATTATTCTGATGATTCCTGAAGACTGGAGGAATGATGCTGAAGATCACAGAAACACACTTCATTCACACAGAATACTTTAAATAATATTAATATTAAATATCTTTACTGCATTTTTATTCAAATAAAGGCAGCCTTGGTGGGCGGAAGAGATTCTTTCAAAACCTGTTTGACTGTTTAGCTTGAGCTCCATGAAAGATGGATGGCAGGAGTGTGTTAGATAATGTCTGTGTTTACTCTCCTCAGACGATGATGCAAGTGCGTCTTAATGAGCTTCTTCAGGAGAGCTCGAGAGCAGCCAAACTCGTCCTGGTGTAAGTCACATCCTCATCAACACTCTGTGTGTGTGTGTGTGTGTCAGTGCATGATCATGTGACTCTCGTGTGTGTGTGTGTGTGTGTGTTACAGGAGCTTGCCCATCGCTCGTAAAGGCTCCGTCTCTGATCATCTGTACATGGCCTGGCTGGAGGCGCTCACCAAAAATCTCCCGCCAACCATCCTGATACGAGGAAACCACCAGAGCGTGCTGACCTTCTACTCCTGAAGAGAACACACACACACACACACACACACCCCCGTCACATTTACATTTATAATGTTGAATCAAATTTTGAAGAAATTTAGACTTTCTATTCATCAAAAAACACCAAAAGACATCTTTACTGAATTTAACAGGCAACGTGATGAGGTATAAAGGGCATGATGTAAACATCACTGTACTGAAGGTGTACACGGCGCAGTATGGAGTGTGTTAGTACGCACTGTGACTCTCTACTGCCCTCTACTGGACACACAATAGATCTGCGGGAACAGCATTAAAGCACTTTAGCGTCAAATTATTCAGAGTGAGAAATTAAAATATCTTATTTTTGTCAAGTATATCATACATTTGTAAATATATTCATTAAAGGCAATTAGTATCCTATTTATATGACTGTGGTACCGGGAACGATTGTGTGCAGATATTTCATGTTATATTCATTTTCGATGACAAAAATGTTTTCTCACAGTAAATAAATCAGTTTTTGAAGTATCTTGAAAACGAAGTGGTTTGTAATACTACTAACTAGTTTTAAACTATTTTCAAGTGTATTTCAAACAAAACGGAATGTTACAAAAGTTTGAATGTGTTGTTTCTGATTAATTTACTGTGGTTTAAAGCAGTTGTAGATAGCAGTAATTGTATTTTAAAGGAAACGACGGTTTAAACCAGCAACAAAATATTAATAAGAAATAACGCGTTTCTACCGATATATTTCCCAGATAACAGGTGTTTTGTAGCCGGATGTTCGTCAGATCAGGGTCATTATCTTAAGTAACGTTAATTAATTTCACCTGAGTTTTTAACGCTGAAGGTCGTGACGGGTTTTTTTCCCTCAGAATGCGCCGATTAATCCCGCTTCGTTCTGAATCAACGGAACGGATTCTCGCACAGATCCGCGATGGACGGTGAGTTGAACCCTCAGAGAACTACACCGCTCTAAACTACAGCTCCCAGAATGCACACCGCGGTAAATATGGCGGAATAACTGAAGGAGATGTTGACTTGGCGCGTTTCTGCGGCTGCTGTTCGCGGTTTAAACGGATTCGGTGTCGGACGCGGTGCTGGAGGTCAGCAGCTCTATATCAACACATACCGAAAAATAACCGTTAATGACGTGCACCTGTGATATCACATCCGCTACACTTCAGCAGTGGAGATTACAGAACCACATCTAACTCTTCATAACGCGCAGGTTATCTTCTGAATAAAAGGTGTTTGGGAGTGATATCACTTCTAACACTGACGAGGAAAGTTAATCAAGGTCGTACATTAAGATATATGCCATATAGGTTAACAATGACTGCTTTCGGTTTCTCATGATTAGTGGTTGCCAGAAGGGATCATCTAGTTTATGTGACTATTCATTTTATTTTATTTATTTTTTGATAAACTACATATTTAATAAAGCGCCCCCTTTTCGACCTTCACGCAGCATCAGGGTTGCCAGGTTCTACTAAATCCGCGCAACTGCTACTCAAACTAAGCCACTCGTGTTCCGAGGGGTCCCCCAGTAAACCGTTTCGGGAATGTTTCTTTCCCTTTTTTATGTTTCGTATGTTAATTCGCATTTCATGCGCTAAATACCAGATTTTTTGGGGCCACTGCAACAATAAAGTGGCCGCTTTCCGCGGGACTTGGCAACCCTGCGCAGCATCCTCCACCCCGCGCGGTTCCCGCCGTGTTCGAATGAACGCATTTGGCGCGTTATTCAGTCAGTCCTGTTCCTCTCTCAGTCGTGCTGCTCGTCAGTGAAATGCCCTGTTCTGAAGTTACAGAAGCGGTTTCTCCGCAGAAGAGATGCAAGAGCGATGCAGCGAACGGACACGAAGAAACGAAGGTGCTCAAATTCGCCAAGCTGACAGAAAACGCCACGACACCGAGCCGAGGATCGAACCGAGCCGCGGGATTCGACCTGTACAGGTGAGACTCTGCACCTTTAGATTCCGTCTTCGTTATGGCTGTATCTTGTTCTGTATTATTGTTTTAAACATTTCGCGGGCAGTATTTACATGCACTCGGTGAAGAATATTTAGAGTCGGTGTTCTGCGCATGCGTTCTGCACCTGGTTACGTTCATGCACATTTCTCTTTGGCGCGTGTTTCGGTGAAGGATGAGAGGGGGACACTGGGCATGCGCAGATTACTGTCGGGGGGTGGTGTAGATGTTAATAAAGCCAATCTAATAGGTAGAAAATTAACTTCATTGTTCATTTCCGATTGGAGCTGTCACATTATATTTTATGCTCTTTGTCCTGTTGTAAAACCATTCTAGTATTTACCATGGTATTTCCTGCTCTGTGCTTCACATGCGTGCTGCACCGCTTCTGTTCAGATGAATGCATATTCCCCCAGTGCATCTTAATTCTGTGTGTGTGTGTGTGTGTGTGTGTGTGTGTGTGTGTTTCAGTGCGTATGACTACAGCATCGGGCCGATGGATAAAGCTCTGGTGAAGACGGACATCCAGATCGCGGTTCCACATGGATACTACGGTCGAGTCGGTGAGTGAGGACTACAGAAGTGTGTGTCGTGTGTGTGTGTCTTCACTAAACGCTCTTGTGTTGCAGCTCCTCGCTCGGGGCTCGCTGTGAAGAACTTCATCGATGTTGGAGGTACGTCTCTCATCCGTCAGGTTAACAATGACATGTGGATGTGATGTTTTGCTGTGAGCTGACGTGTGTGTGTGTGTGTGTGTGTGTGTCCAGCTGGCGTGGTGGATGAGGACTACAGGGGCAATCTGGGAGTCGTGCTCTTCAACTTCAACAAAGAGCCGTTTGAAGGTGAGAGAGCCATCTGGATTCATGCTTCTGCAGATCAAGACCTCAAAAGATGTTAAAGAACATTCAGTGCAATACTAATAGTACTAATATCTAAATATATCCTAAAAGATCAATACCTCGGATGCAAACTGGGCACAAAACCAGTCTTTTTTTTTTTCTGGTTTGTTAGGAGAGGACAATATTTGTTACTATATTAAAAGAGAATCACCTTTACAGTTGTTCAGATGAAGTTCTTACCCATGTACATTACTAATGGATAATTTACACGATCTTTACTTGATGTGCTCCAGAGTCAAAAATGACGTGTTTTCTGAAAGAGAGAAGGCCGTGTTTGAGTGAGTTGTATCTGTTTTCAGTGAAGAAAGGTGACCGCGTCGCTCAGCTGATCTGTGAGAGGATCTGTTACCCAGAGCTGCAGGAGTTACAGGTAACTCTTCTGTTAACTCTTCTCTCGTTCGTCCCATCTGCTGTGTTCTCATCATGTCTTCCTGTTTCAGACGCTGGATGAGACGGAGAGAGGAGCGGGGGGGTTTGGATCCACTGGCACCAACTGAACCTGTTTCTGTGACCGATCTTCATGATGTAAAGATTGTAATAAGATGTAAAGTTTAATGATGTAAAACTCGTTTCTCATTTAATGACACGGCCTCTTGGTGAAATAAACAGTTCTTTATACAAAACATGAACCAATGTCACAAGGTTGATTTGTTTGTTTGGTGTTTCTTTTATTAATCTATATTGTAATCTTGGGTTATTGCTATTTTAATATTAGTTACAGAATTTACTTCGTTTATTACCCACGTACTCCAGTGTAGAGCCGGGGGTTTTATTTGAACCCTTCTGGTGTTCTCTGGTCATTTTGATGTTTTTTTTTTTTTTTCCCCCCATTAAAATGTACTGCTCTGTGTGTGTGTGTGTGTGCGCGCCTGGTGTTTATCACGTTATAGGGACTGATTGCCTCCACAAAGATAGGATCAGCAGTAAATGTTGATCTTGTCATCTTTTAGTATTTTTATTAATCAACACCAAAAACACTTTTTTCACTTAAATCTACAAAAAGAAATACAAACTCTGCTTTAACTGAGAGAAAACACTAATAAAGCTTGAATCTAGTATTTGGTGATAATCTGGCATTTTTTGCAATGGCTGGTGGTTCTTGACCAGAAGCACAATGTTGTGTAAAGAACGTCCAGCAGCACAAGGGTTAAGAAGATGAAGTGAGGTCAGTGAGGAGCCGCTGGGTGGCGCTAGAGCTCAAAACAAGAACTACAGCTTTAAATCTGAAACATGAGTTCTGATAAGGAGTGATCTCAGCTCAAATACACAAGGTTTCTATACTCTTACAGTACAGCAGTGATTGAAGATGATTACAGTATCGTGCTGAATTATATATTTATGGAAATCACATCCACGGAATACATTTAGCTCGTTTCTAAAACTCGAGATAATCCAACCCTGCTGTTAAACCTCTCCATCAATCATCATCTCAATCTCATTTCATCAGAGATATAGATATGACTGATATGTAGGTTATTTAATGTCGTGCTGCAGGGGTGTGTAAGATCAGTGCATTCTTAACACTAACTGGCTTCTTTTGCTTCAAAGTTATTGATAGCTTTGTATAATTTTATATAAAATGTGATACATAAAGATATAATTCATGGAATGTCATGCTAAGTGGAAGATTTCTGCCATTATTTCACCTGGAAGAAAAACGTGCTATTTAATTGAATGCCATGTCTTTCCCATTATGACCGCTAGAGGGCAGCGTCACACTTCCACTCCCTAAGACTTCTTTTGACGTTTCGCTTAGGACTATATTCAGACATTATAAAGTGAGTTTTCACCTCTTCTCTCTCTCTCCTCAGAACTATTGCTGCTGGTCACGTGACAGCGATTATGTACTGCTTTATAATACACATATTTTTAATCTAATTAAAAAACGTTCAATAAAAACCTTTCACGATATTATTTTTTAACTAAGCTTTTAATTACGTATCCCATTTATTAAAGATTTTTACAAAATGATTTCTGCAAAGTTGTGCCCTCAAGTCATATATTATCAGCATCTGCTCGGTTCATGTCTCTGAATAAACTGAGCTGTTTTTCTTCATATTCTCATTACTGAGCCGCAGAAGCCTGATGCATCGTGTGATACTCATAAAAAACTAACTTTCTTGTAATAATATTTTGTCTAATTAACTATTTCCTTTTAAAAGAGCTTAATACTTAAAATAGCTCCCCTGAACAGTTGAGTCTCAGTTTTTGAGTCATTCAGCCGATCTCCGGTCCCCGGTCCCCGGTCCCGCTTTTAGCTGTAGCTTAGCATAGGTCATTGAATCTGATTAGACCGTTAGCATCACGCTCAACGATCACCAGAGTTTGCAGTATTTTTCCTGTTTAAAGGGGTCATATGATGTTGCGAAAAAGAACATTATTTGGGGTTTCAAAACACATTATCTTCCACATACAGCCAGCATAGACTGCTCCGTCAGCTTCAGGAGTCAGTCCTCCGGAAATGTGCTGAACACACTCCAATATTTGTG
>JAUYWG010000018.1:1683779-1698540 GCA_034779775.1 Enteromius afrohamiltoni | reverse complement strand
CCCAGCACCTAATTTCCAGTTCAATTTAAACACGTTGGGTTGTGTTTAGAAATGTGTTTGTGTTTTGCGTTAGAAAGAGCAATAATAACACATTTAATACAGAGTCATGAAAAACAGGGAACAGACACTGAGACATTTAAAGTAGTGACATCTGATTCAGATTCAGATCATCTAATAGTAGTGTCTTAGACAGATCTTGTCCTCTCCTAACACACCAGACACCAGTGAGAGAGAGGATTTATTATCAAAAAAACTGACCCTTAAGTTTACATTTCATTATTAAGGTTTGTGTACATATATAAACCCTCTCTCGATATATTGTATTGGTCAAGCGCTGCTAGACAGTTTTATTTGTGATTGTAGTGATGATTGTGGAACTGACCTGTGTCCTGTATCTCCATCAGGAGTGGACAGCGTGTGAAGTGTCCTCTTGGTGATTTGTGTCATTAACTGCAGAAACCAGCACACCTCCTCCAGCCAGAGGTCAGAGGTCACGCCTCTATCTGAAGGACTGTACAGGGACAGGGTCCGAGCGGATCTCCCACGGCCTGAAGATCCATCCCGAGTTCAGTATGTGGATCATGAACCCCTGGAGAAACGCAGTATAATGCGCACATGGACGCTGCGCTGGAAACTGCCTGAGTTAGCGTGTGTACTGTGGCTGGCGCTGCTGGTCAGCCGAGTGTGTGTGTGTGTGTGTGATGGAGAGTCAGTGACCGACTGCTCCAAACACGAGCGACACACCAGGAACTACGACTACATGGAGGGAGGAGACGTCCGCATCCGCCGCCTCTACAGCCGCACGCAGTGGTTTCTGATGATCGACGAGTTCGGGAACATCAACGGGACGCAGGACCCCAACAACTGCTACAGTAAGAGTACAGTAACATTCACAAACGTTAGGTAGATGATGCTTATATGAATATTTTATTCGTACATTCATTTGGGCTGCTTTTTGGATCTAAAACAATGCGTCTAATGCTCATATTTGGTAGAGGCCTCTTAAAGGGATCCTTCACAATTAAATCAGCCCATGATTTACTCCCCCTCACAGTATCCTAGATTTATA
Source organism: Enteromius afrohamiltoni (assembly GCA_034779775.1). Classification (NCBI taxonomy): domain Eukaryota; kingdom Metazoa; phylum Chordata; class Actinopteri; order Cypriniformes; family Cyprinidae; genus Enteromius; species Enteromius afrohamiltoni. The sequence continues at coordinate 1,697,471 of JAUYWG010000018.1, read as the reverse complement.
TGACTTTTTTCTCTCAGCGTTGAATTAAAAAATGTCCTTACAAGCTTTTTAATGGCAGTGTTACTTTTCAACAGTCCGAAAGAGGTGCATTAAAGCGCATCTATCTGTGATAAAAACTAAAGTGAGTGAAGGCCTCATATATAGTGAATCACTGTGTTTATTTGTAAGAAAAGTATCCATATTGAAGAATTTATGACTAAGTGTGTGAGCTTCAGTGAGAATATGTGACCCTGGAGCTCAAAACCAGCCACCTGAAAACTGAAGCTGAATAAATAATCTTCTGTTGATGTATGGTTTGAGGGACAGCTATTAGAACATCTAAATATTGAGAAAATCACCTTCTTCAGTTCTTAGCAGCGCATATTACTGATCAAATAATACGCTTTGATACATTTACGGTCGGAAAAATGTAACATGATCTTTACTTTAATTTATTTTTGTATAGTTGTTTATTGCTACTGAGTGTCCTCTTGGCCTATTTTTCTTTACAAATCCTCATTTTGTGCTTCTTATTCATGACGGGGGTTAATTCATCCTCCGTCATCCGCTGGAACACGTGTTAGCACAAGTTCGTTTAAATAGTCAGATTAGTAAATCAGTTCGCTACAGGAGGCTATTCACTCCTCTGAGGCACTTTTATGGAGGATAGATGCGATTTAATGCCCTTCTTTTGGACTGCTGCCATTATAAAGCTCATAACTCCTACTGGATTCATCTGAAAGTCATATACACCTAGGACGGCTTAAGAGTTCATTTTCGGGTGAACTAATCTTTAGGTCACAGCTGAGTGTTTTCTGGCTGTATGTCGGCTGGTCATGGTTCCAGGTCGAGGACTGACAGCGGTAAAGAGAAACAGGTGTTTGGGGCAGTATTTATAGCTCTTGTTTCCCTTCGTTAGAGGACTTAGTGGTCAGACATTATCAGATGTGGTCAGAATGGAGGCACGGTTCAGTTTGTGTAGAGAGCGTCAAAACAACAACAAAAAAAATCCAACTGGAGGCTGAAGCTGTGTGCATGCATACATAATCAATTATTAAAGGGATAAAATAAATATTGAAATACTTGATTATTCACTTTAACGATCCCGTGTAAACATAACATCGGCCCCAAGCATGTTTGGTTACTAGTAATCTGGGCTGTGTATGAGAAGAGAGCGCTGGTGTTGGCGTGACGGCATGCATCTCTGCTCTGGAGGGAAGATGATTACGTCAGCTGGCGCTGAAAAGAAGAAAAATTGATACAGCCAGATGTGGCCGACAACGGCACGCACAGAGCGCATGCAAGACCTGCAGTGAGGGTCAGAGAGGGAGAGAAGCCGTGCCGTGACAGCAGCTTATTATACCGCTGGAGTGAAGAAAACACTTCCAGAGAGAGCCCTGTCCTCCTCCTCATCCAAACACAGCAAACAGACGCTTCAGCTGTCAAACATCTCCGCAGCTCGCTGTAGATCATCATCAAACCTTTCACTTTACAGCAATGGACTCGTTTCAAAAGCAAAAGAATCATTTCTTTGCATATTGAGCAGAGTCACAACAGAAGTTTTTTAACAATGGCACGCGTCTCTTTTAAACCATTTATTAACTCACAAACAAAAAAACAGACTTAATTAAAGTCTGTAATAATAATCACTCAAACTGTTATTCAGGACACTGTTGTTTTAGTAACATTGGGATAGTTTGTTAATATTTTAAATATTAAAGGTTTTGGTAACACTTTATGTGTAATGCAGAGTAAAATTAATTTTAATGCATTAATTATCCCTTATAATGCAACTTGTAACCACAGTTAATACATTTGAACACTTATCAATTAATCATTTCGCCGTGCAGGATATAAAGTATCACAATATGCATTATGAATAATGAGGTTACACTTTGTGTCCTTGTTACAGTGTATTTATACGCTTAAATACTACGGTTAATGTTAGCTTTAGGGTCTGATTTAGGGTTACTTGCATGTAGTTATGCATCATTTATAGGGGTTATTATTATAGTAACAAGGACACTTTAAAATAGTGGGTAACACTTTTTTTTAAGGTTCCCATAATACACAGTAATTACCTAGTAAGCCGTTGTATTTACATGAATGAAACAAAATGTTCTTATCATGTAAGTAAGTTATGGACAGTTCGTAATGATGTAGATGTGTAACGTGCTGCTGCTGTTACTGAGTCTGTTACACAGATACTTATGTAACCAAAAGATTGTGTTACAGACTTTACATAGCGTAATTATAAATTCAGAAATAAGCTACTTAAAATAAAGTGTAACAAGATTGTACTTAAGTGTGAGTATGTGTGTGACAGCATCTGTCTGTTACAGCTACATCATCACTAACTCCACAATTACAGGCGGCTCTTAGTTACATGATAAGCACATTTTATTTCATGGAAGTACAACAAGTACTTCATTATTTAATTACCCTGTATTATGACACCTTAAAATAAAGTATTGCTGAACAGTGTTTCCTATAATTATAATGCATCACAGCATCTAACAAACCCTTGTAATGCATTATACAAAAGTGCTTCTTTATTGTGTTTTTGTGTCTGTATAGTTTTTAGTGTAGTCATTTCAATTTTAGATTCAGTTATTTTAAATGAGAAGCGTTGCCTTGTGAAGATGGAGTTGGAGTTATTTTAGGCTGATCTGTGTGTGTGTCAGGTGTTCTGGAGATCAGGACGGTTTCGGAGGGAGGCGTGTTGGCCATAAAAGGACTGAAGAGCCAGTATTATATTTCCATGAACCGCACCGGAATGTTACAGGGCAAAGTATGAAGCCATCCATTCTGCAAACACACAACAAACACCAGTTAATCGAATTATTCCAGCTAACGCTCCCATCTTTCACTGAAGAGTAAATATGACACATGCCATGGATAATTCACAAACTCTACACAACACCTCACGACCTGCTCTTCTTTCCCCGACAGAAAGACTACAACGACAGCTGCAACTTCAAAGAGGTGTTTTTAGAGAACTACTACACGGCGTACTCGTCCGTCAAATGGACTAAAAACGGCAAAGAGATGTTCATCTCTCTGTCACAGAAGGGCCGGCCGCTGAGAGGAAAGAAGACCAGGAAGGAGAGCATCTCTTCTCACTTCATCCCTCGAAAGTGCAGGGAAGACGAGAAGAAGCTGGCGTGAAGAACACTGATTCATCAAACTCTGTCAATAAAACATTCACTCTTACACACACACACACACACACTTATAATCATATAAACTAACAGTTATAAAAACTCATCTGTATTTTGAGAAAAACTATTTTTATATTTCAGAGATGTTTATTTTCTGTTCATGGCACTTTCTCCTCCATTAGAGCCCAAACCACCAAACAAACACTGCAATGTATTTATACAGAAGAACATTGTCATTAAAAACGGCAGTGCTGAGTTTGTTCTTCAAACATCACCGCTTATATCTCTCCATAAATACTTCAGAAATACATTCACATCCCATCAGTGTTCAGCTTGAGACATTCCCTTCTCATTTCAGCCTCAACTCTGCAGCTCAGAGAGAAAACAATAGCAGTAGTCATACATCATTTGGACTTTTTTCTTTTGATGCGTGTGATTGACATTCACGTCAGCGAGTGATTCATCAGTTCTAAGAAGTACTATGTTTGTCTTCATCATCTTCCATCCAAATGTCCTGATGATCTTCCTCCTCGTCATCACCCTGCAGTCGGTCGGAGTAACTCTGTAAACACACCGAGGCCATGCTTTCTGACCGGATTTAGTTTCTCGTAAGTGCTCTAATGCGATCGTGTCCATGTGTTGTTGTGTGTTATTTATGATATTTATGTGTGTCTGGCTCTGAGTTTATGAGCGCAGTGAAACGTGTGTATTCTGGATCGCTGCGCTGCACACACACACACACACACACACACACACACAGTTTGCAGGAGTTTGTCATATGCTGCTAAAATCTGAGGTTTTATATGATTATAGATTCAATTCAATAAACATGTATATTGTATATTGTACCTTTCTATGGAGTGGAGTGTTGTGAGATTTGTTCCTGTGGTCTTTACCTGGACACACACACACACACACACACACTGCATGGATCTGATTCTGTCTGTTGAACATTAGATCGACTGAGAGAGCGCTCATCATTTAGATCCACATTCTCTGTCAAACACTGATCATCCTAATGATGACCAAACCACAGCCACCGACGCCAACCCCACAATACACTGCAATCAGCTTTCTTTGGGGATTTTTTGGTTTGGACAGAAACTAATGTTTGCCGGGAAAGTTCTGAACACACTGTTTTACAGAAAGACTTGAGTTTTTAGGGTCATTATCTCACACACTAGCTTTATACTTCACAAGAGCATAAAACAATTACATTCTGAACACTACATTACAAATATTTAATCATTTATTGATTTAATTGATTTAATTTCACTATCACACACTCTCTCTCTCTCTCTCTCTCTCTCACACACACACACTCACACTCTCTCTCTCTCCCTCTCTCTCTCTCACACTCTCTCTCTCTCTCTCTCACACACACACACACACACTCTCTCTCTCTCTCTCTCTCTCACACACACACACTCACACTCTCTCTCTCTCACACACACTCTCTCACTCTCACACACACACACACACTCTCTCTCAAAAACACACACACACACACACACACAAACATGTTCTGGATGTAAACGGCGGGCCTCACTGAAGCACGTTACTCGCCCGTCAGATAAAAGGCTTCGATTCGGATCATCTGGGTCAGGAGACGAGCGCTTCATTAGCGTCTGTGAATCTTTACACACTATCACTTGTCATTTCACAAAAACGTCTTGAGTTTTATCTGAAGAGTGTCTTCATCTGGGTTGTGTTTGTTGCTGCACGGAGCATGAGTTCAGTCTGAGCCCAAACACAATCAGAAGCGTGGATGATTCTGACAGAGCCCTGGATCGGATCGATTCCCTCAAGATCACCGTTCAGCATCAAAAACACATTTCAGAATCACTGCATCATCATTCAACACACACACAAGGATATATACTGTTACAAGATGCAAATACTATCATAATTGTTAATTAAATTATTAAAATAATAAATCCCATCATACAGGCACACGGCTTCTCTTACCACTGCTATGCTGATGACACACAGCTCTATCTCTCATTCCAACCAGATGACCCAACGGTAGCTGCACGGATCTCGGGCTGTTTAGCAGACATCTCGGAGTGGATGGAAGATCATCATCTACAGCTCAACCTGGCAAAGACTGAGCTGCTCGTTTTCCCTGCGACTCCAACTCTACAGCATGACTTCACCATCCATTTAGCTTCATTAACTATTACCCCATCAACTTCTGCCAGAAATCTTGGTGTTATCTTTGATGACTGCCTCTCCTTCAAAGACCATACCGCTAAAACTGCCCGATCTTGCAAGTCTGCTCTACACAACATTAGAAAGATCAGGCCCTTTCTTACAGAGCAGGCCACACAACTCCTGATCCAGGCCCTGGTCATCTCCAGGCTGGACTACTGCAATGCTCTTCTAGCCGGTCTTCCCTCATGCACTATCAAACCTCTACAAATGATCCAGAATGCAGCCGCACGACTGGTCTTCAACGAGCCCAAAAGGGCCCATGTCACTCCTCTCTTCATCTCCCTGCACCGGCTCTCAACTGAAGCTCGTATCAAGTTCAAGACACTGATGCTTGCGTATGGAACAATCTCCGGCTCGGCTCCCGCTTACCTCCACTCACTGCTACCACTCTACACTCCCTCCAGAACTCTGAGATCCGCCGGTGAGCGACGCCTCACTGCCCCATCACACAGAGGCACACAATCTCTTTCCAGAACATTCTCTCACACCGCTCCCGGCCGGTGGAATGATCTTCCCATCACTATCTGAAATACCAACTCCCTTACAACCTTCAAACGGCTGCTGAAACCCATCTCTTTCAACACTACTTGACATCATAGAAACCCTACTCTTTCTGTCCTGCACTGATCTGAAGATTGCCTGTTATACGGTATGATGAGCACTTCCTATGTTGTTTTTGCCTCTGTATGACTAATTGCTTGTTGTTTCCCCACCTGTAAGTCGCTTTGGATAAAAACGTCTGCTAAATGAATAAATGCAAATGTGAATAAATTGATTATTTTTATTATAAATAGTTTTAAAGTGCATATTATGTTGATAGGTTACACTAATCTGTATGTAGTGTAAAATGTTTTTCTTCCTCTGTATTCTGTCTTGTTTTTCAGTAAAAATACTTTTATAATTGCTGGAGAAAAAGATTTCTATAAATTGTAATGTTCAGCTTTTTATTTCACAAAACGTAAAGTTATAATTGTTACATTTTTTATTAGATAACATTTTAAGAGACATTTAAACAATTTAAAGTTGTATGAATTAATTTGATTAGACATGCTCTCAGATGATTATCAATAAAATGAAACAGAAACAGAATGTGTGTGAGATGAGAAGGTTTTCCTGTGTTCTGAGGATCAGAGGCGAGTTCTCCTCCAGAGGGAGCTACACACAAAAAATGCCTCTCATCTCTTGAGAAATGAAGCACTGCATTCAAAATATCACAAACACATCTCAGACGCAAACATACCATGATATTAACTCCTGTTAGATGTGTGTGTGTGTGTGTGTGTGTGTGTGTGTTACAGAGAAAAGTGTGTTGTGCTTCACAAAAAGTGTTTGATGAAAACTGAGTGTAGAGTCTGGTGTTCCTGCTGTTTGAGAGTCATCTTCAGAAACTGTGATGAGAGAAGAGTGAGTGTGAGCAGATGATGAAAACACTCATCATGTGATCACCACGCCCAAACGTCCAGGACGACACACAGACAGACACTAATATAACTGATGTGGACGTACTGCAGGGTTTGAGCTGATGTCCAGACAGGAGTTAATCAGAGCTCCGGGTGAAGAGGAGCTCCTGCAGCTTCACTCTGGTCTCCAGCGTCTCCAGGAGCTTCTTCAGGGCTTCATCAGTGCCGCTGGGAAACGGGACCCTGGCTCTCAGATCTTCACAGATTTCTCCAGAGTGCTGGTAGAGATAAGAAGAAGACTTGTTCAGATTCTCCTCACAGGTCACCGGCCAGTCCATCTGAAACACCACCGTCCAGAAACACACTTTCTTTTTAATATTTAACATAATTTAATTTTTGCATAACAAAAATAAGCCTATTTTGAAGACCATATAATTATGGTAGATCACAGATCACATACACCTTATAATAAACACGAAGACGTCATCTCACATCCAACAGATCAACTCCATCCTGGTTTAATTCAGTCATGTGTATCTGACCTAGCTAACTTCACTCTGATTGGTCAGTTTAACCCTTCAGTCGTGTCTGTCAGAGAAGAGTCCTACTTAAAAAAGATGTTGTAATAACTTCTGACAGTCACCAGAGAAGGTTTCCTTCAGTAATGAAGCTTAAATCATTAATTCTAGTTAATTTAATCTAGTAACTAGTCACTTACCAGTCCTTGAGAGTGAATAAAGTCATCCGGCGAGCAGATGTTGTTCTTCTCCGTCTGTTTCTTCATCTCAGACATCAGCGTCGCGTCTGTTGCTAGGAGACCGCCCACCGCTCAGCTCAGCTTCCTGCGGCGCGGTAGTGCTTCCGGTGCGCGCGGCACACGTGGGTTTGTTGTGGCGATGTCGGATGAGGAGAACGGCGCGCTGAGCGGCCTGAGGATCGCGTCGCACGCCCCGCTGGATGCCGCGCAGCTCGCCGGCCGGAAGAAGTGCTCTCGCTGCGGCGCGTCGCGGATGTTCTTCTGCTACAGCTGCTGCGCGCTGGTCGGGCTGGAGACGCGGGACGTGCCGAGCGTCGAGGTGCGGAGAAACATCATTCATACAGATCACCGATCACTTAAACTGTGACCGCAAACAGAGTAGTAACGTTACATCATCTGAAGCTGAAGAAATCCTCTCTCTCACTGGTGTCTGGTGTGTTAGGAGAGGACAGGATCTGAATCTATTAGATGATCTGAATCTGACGAGCAGAAACATCTCAATACTGAGAAAACCTGCTTTACAGTTGATCAGATGAAGTTCTTAGCTCTGTGTATTACTGATCAGAAATGATGCTTTAATATATTTATGGTAGGAAAACATCATTTGTATTTAATATCCGGCATAAAAGAAAAATGGCCGTAATTTGGAGCTGCTGTGCTCCAGAGACACAGATAGTGTTAGATCAGGAGTGAGCGCATCAAAAAGAAGAATTCAGCATGAAGAGTTCAGCCTGTCTCAGTCCAACCCGTAAGACTTCTGTGGAACCCAAAAGGAGATGTTGAGAAGAATGTTCACGCTGCCCTTTATCTAGCATTCAGTGACTGATACTGTGAAGAGATAGTCTAGAGTATTAGTCATATTTCCCAGAATTCCCCTGAACTGAAAAAAACCCTCAAACCTGTCACTGTTAAATACACCTGGTACTTTTTTAATTTTATTTGATTAATATATATATATGAGAAATGTATTCATCATTTGGTTTTTACCTTGTTTAAGTCTTGAGAACATTTGATTACAGATTATTCTTTGAAATTCAATAAAAATGTAATGTGCAAGAGTTCATACCATTAACAGTAAAACCTTTTGTGCTACAAACCAGTGTATTTATGATTATAATCATATAATTAATATGATGAATACCATTTGTAATAAACAGCAGAAATAACCGCGTGAGACTGACTCGTACAGTATGTTTAATGGCCTCAGATTAAAAATAAGGTGGATAAAGAGAAGCCTTACTTTTTCCTCTTACTACTTTAACTGAAATCTGTGTAAATAGAGTTGTTATGAGATTGATTTGTGACTAAGTTCTTCACGGTTCCTCGAGGAGTTAGCTGTGTTCCAGAATGGAGCTTTGGGATTTACGAGTGAAATAAGTTCTGCGGTGAACATTACTGGAAGAGATGTTCTACGGCATGAGTTACTCCATAAATCCACAACCACTTCTCTAAAAACCCACTGGAAGTTCCTGATGAACTCAACGCTCGTAAATACTCATTCTCCTCATAGCTTCAGAAAAGCAAAGTGATTAGAGAGCAAGGTCTTCGGTTCATGTCCGCCACACGCGGCTCTCAGATGAATAAACATCTCCTTTTATGAGCCTTCAGAAGAGTCCTGCGGTCACGCTGTGTTTGTTAAAGCTCGTGTCTGCTGTGTTCAGCTGCCGGTGAAGATCGACATCATCAAGCATCCGAACGAAACAGACGGGAAGAGCACAGCGTTCCAGGCCAAGCTTCTGGCTCCGAGAGACGTCACCATCTACACCTACCCCTGCATCCCTGAGCTGGACCAGAGCGCCGAGAACGTGAGCCGTTCACTCACAACTAATCTAAGATTAGGGCTGGGCGATATATTATGCGCATCTCATCAGTAAAGCCGGTTCATGAACAGAGCCGTAGATCACTGAGAAGCTGCTCGTGGAGTTTTGCGGGTGATTCAATGGCGCAGCTTCTCAGCTGACGGAGATTTAGCGCTAATCAAAGAACCAGCTTTACTGACGAGATGCGCATAATATATCGCTCGATATATATCGCCCGGCCCTATCGAAGATAGAACCACATTTCCACATCTGCATGCCAATGTTAGGAGCATGAGATACGATGAGCTTCCCAGCACACTGCATCTCGTGTTTTCTATTAAACTATACATCTATACATGATTTTGTTTGTAATTGTTTAAGCAACTTTAATTACACATGGTCTATAAAGATTATTTTAGACAGTATGAACTTTTTTCCTCAAGCATTGTTGTGTTTATTGCTTTGAATAAAAGTGGATTAGTAATATTTTGCTCGATGCTTCCTCAGCCGAATCTTTTCCCCCCTCACTCAAATTATGCCTTTTTATAATTGATTATAAATCATAAATTGTGAACATTTAAGAATTTACTTATTATACCACAGCCCTATCTGGCCTAACCTAACTCTTCCTGCAGATCGTGCTGGTGTTTCCCGGCCCTGACGCCATGACGGTGGAGGAGCTGTGGGACCATTTCTCTGCCGCCGGGAAGCCGAGAGTCAAGAGGTTAAAGGTGACGGACGCCGTTCCTGAGACGCAGCGCTGTCCGATCCAGAGAGTGGTGTTCATCGACAGCACCTGGAACCAGACCACCAGAATCATCACAGACGAACGTCTTCAAGGTGAAGAAACTCAAACCTGACCTTCTCCAGTGTCTGATTACAATATCTGGAGCAAAACTCATCCTCGCTATGCTCGATTATCACCAAATATTGGGATTCAAATTTATTAGCAACTTCTTTTCTGAAACTTTGAAGTTTTGGTGATTTCTTCTGCTTATCTCAGACTGACCGGACGTTATTTCTCCACAGCTTTACCGAACGTGGAACTGAAGAGCAGAAGAACCTGTTTCTGGAGGCATCAGAAAGGCTGTCCGGACACGTACCTGGCCACGATAGAGGCCGTTTACTACTTCCTGAAGGACCTGCACAGCCACTATTTCTCCGAGTATACAGGAGAATACGACAACCTGCTGTTCTTCTTCTCATTCCTGCATAAACTGATCAACAAAGCCAAGCAGGCTGCTGGGAAGGTGTGACGAGAGCGTGTTTTATTTGAAAGCTGAATGGACTGGATGAGGTTTGTCGCAGTGAGATTTCAACACTTTTATTTACAAGTCAAAAGCCGCATGCATTCACTGATTGGCTTGTTTGTAAGGCACTTCTGTGAGTAATAAAGCGTTTGTGTGTTAGTAGTAGGCCTCTCTGATCTTGGCCTGTAGGCTGTCGCAGGTCTTCTTGGCGTCTCCCAGCAGCATGGCTGTGTTGGGCTTGTAGAAGATGGGATTGTCCACCGCTGCGTATCCCACACCCAGAGTACGCTTCATCACGATCACCTGCGCACACACACACGCACGCACAGTCACCTGCTGCTGTTCATACTAGGACAGATTTACCACATTCATTTGGTTTGATTAATTCTGGAGAAAATGCATTCATGTACCATGATTGAGTCTACTAGAATCCATTAAAACCGGAGCCTAAAATTCATTATATTTATATCATATGATATTATATCACCCCAGCAGGAGAACTGTTCTCATCAATATCTGCATGATTGCAAATGTGCGCAAACTAATTTATACAACAGTTCAGTAAACAGGAGGTTAATACTGTTACATTTTAGACTCAATATTGTCTGTTTTCTCAGTTTCACAAGTGAAAATATTTCCAGTCGAGTCTCTGATCGACACACAGCACTGATTCGTTACTGAATGAATCCACGCTTCGAAACAAATTGAGTGAGTGAATGATTCAGTGAGTCGTTTATAATATTTTAAATGAATCAGCAAATACGTTACTCATAGTCTATATAAAAATGTGTTTTTAGAGAAGTTGCATATTATTATTTCATTCAGATAAAGGCCTAATGCCAACGGGAAGTGTTTATAGAGATTATAATTTTAGATTCCTCCACTCCACAACAAATCCTTTCAATTTATCAGTATTTACAAAAGAAATGTAAGAAGCTAACCTCTATAAATGACAAGACAAACACCTGAAACTAATGTTGGGTCCCTCAATCAACATGAAATCAAATATTTCCATATGTGTGATGTATTTGAACGGCAAATTGTGAACTGCGTACACAATAACACACAAATCTGATGGGAATTAGGTCTAATCATTCCCAATTTATTATTTATGCAATGTCTAATCAGTGTATGTCGCTTCTTTTTGTCTCATTTTAACACGATTATGACCTCGAGTGATCTTTTGGAGGGTGAAGTGTGATTAATTAGCCTCTGCTGTAATGATTCGAGTCCAGCTCTCACCTGTTTGGACTTCCAGACCTCCAGCACGGGCATCCCGGCGATGATGGAGTTGGGGTCCTCCTGCGCGGCCGAGTTGACCGTGTCGTTGGCTCCGATCACGAGCGTCAGGTCGGTCTCTGCAGAACAATCAGAAGGTCTATTAGCCGCTCTCATGCGATGGATCGGGTTTCTCCACGCTCGACATGCTTATCTGCGGCAGCTAAACAAAAACACGTGCTGCCCTCCGACTCCGACCGCACAGACGCCAGCCGCTGCTGCACGGCCTTGTGGGATACGTTGCATGTCTAGGCACAATTACATAATCAAAGTGAATTATTACAAAGATCAGAGTCCACATGTGTCCCGACCGCTGCCAAACGAATTTATAGCCATCTGTGGATCAGGGGCTCATCCGTCTGACAGATAAGAGACGTGTTTCACGCCGCGTGCGTGAATCGGATCACTCACTGAACATTTGCTCTTTACACGTACACATACTGGAAAATGTTTTCTGAAGATCATGTGACACAGAGGAATAGTGCTAAAAAAGAAAATTACACTGTAACACACATTCACAGAGAACACTATGGAAGCCTGTTTCTGCCTCTGAATAAAAAGTTAAAAATGGTGACTTTTCAGAATTGTGAGATACAAAGTCGCAAGTACAAGAAAAAAAGACAAAATTGCCAATGCTGACTTGATCAAATAAATGTAACATTGATTTGAAAGGGTCTCGTACGGTTGTGTAGACAGAGTTCATGATTGGCTATTTCAATTTAATGCATAGCACTTAACACTTTTGATTTCTGTAAATAAAACAAGACTGAAGGAGCAAACTGAAGTTTTAACAATAAGAATAAAAGCTGTTTAATTGTGCTCTTGGCTCTGACCTGGGAAGTCTTCGTTGATCTCGTCCATCTCTAGAACGACGTCGTACGGGACGCCGGCCTCGGCCAGGAGCACATTGAGCTGACCGGGCATGCGTCCCGCCACCGGGTGAATCCCAAACCTGAGAGACACACGCACCATAATCGCTATTTTATCAGGTTTACATCAGAATGATTCGCTGTGAAGCGTTTCCACATCAGAACTCCTGGGAGTTTATCCCTCATGCTGTAAATTCACCATCTGCGTCGCTCTGATGTAAATACTCAGAGAATGTTTTACACTTTCCCTCTTTATTTACAGAAGGGCTGCATTTTTACCAGTGTTTTTTTTATTAGACACAGATGTGTTTTGTCTTCTTTGTAACAGAATTACGCTGCTGACCTGCCAAGTGCTCAAGACATTAAAAGCTCTGGACGTGAAGTGTGAGAATCAGGCATGCCGTTGTTTCTGGAGCTTATTACACTGCAAAGAAAAAGGCTTATCTTACTTGTTTCCAGTCAAAATATCTGAAATGAAGATGCATGCACTAGATAAGCAAAATGACATCATTTGGAAAACAGAACTGGTCATGAGGGTCAGTTTTTTAAAGATTTGAGATTTATACATCATAAAACAGAAAACAATTATTTTGCTTGTTCAGGAAAAACAGGACAATAATTTGTACTTGTCTGAAAAATCCTTGATTTTAATTAGTTTCACATATCGGCTGGAAACAAGATAAAAAATATGATCAATCTGCAAAAAGGTGACTTATGTAAATATATTATGTTTTGATTTGGAATATTGTCTACATTAAGCCCCAATGTCACCCAAGCTTATCTAGTGCATGAATCTTAATTTAAGACATTTACATCATCTGAGCAGAAACAAGACAGAAATCCTAAGATAAGCCTTTTTTGCGGCTTTTTTTTTTTTTAAGATAAGCCTTTTCCACAAAGATAGGAACAGCAGTAAATGTTGATCTTGTGGGTCATTAGTCAGGTCTCCGTGAGGAAACAAGCTTCTAAATCACACAGAATGAAG
>JAUYWG010000018.1:1661709-1679095 GCA_034779775.1 Enteromius afrohamiltoni | reverse complement strand
GTTCCTCAGTCCGTATCCAGATCAGACGGTGTACCAGCTCAAAGAGATGATCTTCATCAGAACACCTAGATGAGCTCTGTGGACAGATCCAGAGCAGTGGTGGAATGAGCGGCTCTTACCCAGAGTTCCTCCGGTGGCCATGGCGAGGGACATCTGTGACAGGAGCTCAGTTGAGGGCTTCAGAGCACCCAGTGTAGCTGCGATCCCTCCAGCCACCCCGATCATCCCCAGAGCATTCCCCAGACGACTGGTGCCCTGAGCCGAGAGACCCGCCAGAGCCCCCACACAACACAGACCGGAGCCAAGGTACATCATCTACACACACACACAGTGAGTCAGAGCCAGGTACATCATCTACACACACACACACACACACACACACACACACACACACACAGAGTCAGAGCCAGGTACATGATCTACACACACACACACACACACAGTCAGACCCAGGTACATCTACACACACACACACAGTGCACCTGCTCAATGCTGTATCCTCCAACCAGAGACGCCCCATATCCGCCTACAAACGCCAGGCCAGGCAGAGAGTAGAGATAGTTGTGCTCTGGAGGGTCTGTGGGTCTCTTAAACATGTCCAGCATCCTCTGAGTGATCAGAAACCCACCTGAAGAGCAGATCCAGCATCAGGACACAATCACTAAATCACCTTCACCCACACTCCCAGTGTTCCTTATAGTTCCTATCACATGAAGCAGTCTTTGAATACTGTGTGTCATGTAGGTTAAGGACACTTCTCTCTGACCTGCAATGTTGATGGAGGACACAAACGCAGCGAGCAGCGCCAGAGATTCAGGGACAGATGAAGGTGTGAGACCTCCACCCATCAGCACCAGCCCCCCCACCGCCGTCAGACCTGCACACACACACACACACACACATCAGTACACACACACAGACACACACTCCTGATCAGGTGTCTCTGATCTCACCTGAGATGGCGTTGGTCACTGACATCAGTGGTGAGTGCAATGCTGGAGTCACGCCCCACACTGTGTGATATCCCACAATTCCTGCGAGGCCAAAGGTCGTCACCATCTGAGTGAAAGCAGCGTTAGGAGAAGCGATACCCAAAGCCAGCACGGTCGAGAGACCTTCACAACAGCACAGAGAGAGAGAGAGAGAGAGAGAAAGATATTCCAGTGCTTCATCCATTTGTGGATTTATTTTTTTCCTCCATTATTCATTAATCAATTAATTTGTTTTCATTTAATAATAAGTTCATATTTGTTTAAATGCATTAAATTTATCACCTTATCAGCTACAGATGATTTCACAGCAGATACAGATTCAGCATAAACACAAACATTTCAAATTACTGACACAAAATATGTGTTAAAACACAGGAATACTCAATAAAAGATGTGTTAATTGTACTTAGACAAGTCTTGTACAGAGTAATATTTGTTTATGCATTCCTGTATTCATGCTTCCTTCATAGATTTGTTCGGTGTCTGACCTGTGGTGTAGACTCCCGCTGATGTCATGGTGCGTCTGAAAGGAGAGATTTCAGCATGTTTCTCAGCTTCCAGCTCAGCGACGGTCTTGTGTTTGGCGGGAGCCGGCGGCGGAGTGGTTTTCGGCAGCGGCGAGGGGAAAAGATTCTTACCTTCCTGCAAACAGGGAAGTAAAGTATGAATATATGTGCACAAGCAAACAGAAGAAATACATAAAGAGCTGATCTGGGCCGGGTCACCTTCATCACCATCGTCCCTCGGATCACATGATCCAGCGTCCCGTAGTCGAAGTCATCGCGGGGCTGAAAGTGAAAGAACTCTTTGTCGGGGCTGATGGCCTTCAGCAGCTTGAGGATGTTGTTGGAGTAGAGCGAGCTGGCCTGGGTGGGCATACGGCTGGGCAGATCCGTGTAGCCGATGTGTGTCACGCCCTGATGGACATACAGCTCTCCGGGTTTGGTGGTCTCGATGTTCCCCCCCGCCTCTGCCGCCAGATCCACCACCACCGAACCGTCCCGCATACTCTCCACCATCTCACGCTTGATCAGCAGCGGAGCCCGCTTCCCTGAACACACACACACACAGACACAGACGGAGACACACACACAGAGAGACGCACACACACTTAATTTTAAATGTTTGCTTTGGAAAACAGAACAAAAACACTGAGGAGCATGAAACATTGAAATATTTTAGATTTCTGCTCTGATTTTAATTCAGACCTGCAGAAATCCTGATATGAGAGACAAGCAGAACACGATAGAATGTGAGCACATAAACAATAAGAAATAAATGGTGTTCACCAGGAATCAGAGCCGTGCTGATGACGATGTCCACGTCCTTGCACTGTTTGGAGAACAGACTCATCTCAGCCTCCAGGAACTCTTTAGACATCTCTTTGGCGTATCCTCCGACTCCTTCACCCGACTCGGCGATGTTTATCTCCAGCGGCTCCGCTCCGAATGACTTGAACTGCTCCAGCGCCGCTGGTCTAACACACACACACACACACACAGCTTGGGTTTGAGCTCAGGTTCAGATGTATGAGGCGTCTGTGTCACACACACACCTTGTGTCGAATCCTCTGACGATGGCACCCATTGATTTAGCAGCTCCAGCCGCAGCCAGACCTGCCACTCCACCACCGATAACCAGCACCTACACACACACACACACAGCGCTTGGTTAGTAGTGTTTACTTCACTAATACTACTCTGAGAGCTTGAGAAGTCAATGTTATTGGCATTAACCTTTTGTGTATAATTGAAAAGTTAAGTCACACTTACAAATAACATTTATTCTGAATAAACATGTGTACCTTTGCTGGAGGAACTTTTCCTGCCGCTGTGATCTGTCCAGTGAAGAACCTCCCGAAGTGATTAGCTGCGAGAACCACAGCCTTATACCTGCAGAGCAGAGCATTAGGAATGAGACTACAGATCTCACACACACACACACACACACACCCCGTCTCACCCTGCAATGTTGGCCATGGAACTGAGGGCATCGTATCCCTGTGCGATGGTGACCCGGGGCACCTGGTCCATGGCCAGCACCGAACACTGCTGTCTGCTCAGTCTGTCCATCAGCTCGGGGTTCTGTGCCGGGTAGATGAAGCTGACCAGCGTGGACCTGGGCTTCAGGAGGTCAGCCTCGTGCATCCGCAAACCCTCGTTAAACACCGGCCCTCGAACCTGCGACACACGTCACTCACACATCACTCAACACACCTAAACACTCATTACATGAGCGGAATATATTTCACTCTCTCACACTGTGATTGGGCCACAGAGGATCACATGACTGATATTCAACACATTATGGACTGATATTACGTTTCTTTTTTCTCTTTCTATGTAAATAGTTTCTAGAGCTCATCATCTGACTTTGAATAATGAACAGCAGTGAATCTCTAACTCTTTTATCACTTAAACTCCACTTCTTTAAGGCCATCTGAGATTTTTAGTGAACATGTCAGTAATTTAACAACACATTCCAGTGTTTCCCACACATAGACGCCACAGATTAAATTCCGACCAAAACAACAACAACAAAAAAAAATCACTACCGACGGTCACATTTTGCGTTTCGTTATTTTTTTGTACGCTATTTAAAACACACAGCGAATTCGTTCAACTGCATTTCCTTTCCCTGCTCTCTCTTCATCTCTCTGTCACTCACGCGTCTCTCCCTCACACACACACACACACACCACATCTGCCCGCTGCCACCAGCTCCCACATCTCACACACACGCGAGTGCATATAGCTGCTTATTGGTGAACATAAAGTTTGAATAAAGATTAAATGAATAAAGTTTGAATAAAGTTATTTATTGCAAGACTAAATCCATAAAATATTTATTCCTTTTTTTTTCATATATATTAAAGTTTAATTAATGTAAACTTTTTATTAGCTTTTCCCTGCTATGGAGAATTACTCATTCAGGTATTGTGTTTAATGCCCTGCATTTTGTGTCATAAGCGCCATATTTGTATTTTTAAAACTATTTAAATCTATGAAATCATGCTTCAAAGCACAATTTAAATATGCCACATCCAGCACTGTGTCTATCGATGTTAAATATAAATAATGACATGTTTGTCACCTTCAGGACCAGATCTGATCCAAACGCTCCTTTGGTGTCGGTGATCTGGGCTCCGGCGGCTCGGTACTGATCATCAGAGAACTTAGCCTCGCGTCCGGCGCCGGACTCCACCTGCACCCTGAAGCCCTGCTTGACCAGCATCTCCACACCCGCCGGCGACACAGCCACCCGCCGCTCGTTCTGATAGATCTCCTTAGGAACGCCCACCAGCACATCTTTATATCGCACACCTGACACACACACACACAGAGATGAGGAAAAACACCTACAGCAGGAGTGATGCGCTCAAAACTACTCAACTACAGCAACCACCAACAACCTAAAAATGAGAAGAAACCCAGAATTGTAAGACATGAAGTCAGAATTGAGATAAACACAGAACTGTGGAATATAAACTCAAAATTAAAACTCATTAATTGTGACATATGAACTGAGAATTGCGACACAATCTGCGTGATGTAAACAGAATTGTGAAAAATGCACTGAGAATTTAGAAGTGCAAGATGTAAACAATTCTATAGCTTCTATAGTTTTCCATGCGGTGTGTGGCTCCCACAATGCTCAGTGTTTTACATCTCTTTAATAATACAGCAATGGGAACATTGAGTGCACACACACAGATGGTCAGTGTTCAGGACAGCTCAGCGTCACAGATCAGCTAACACATTTCTCTCCATAACTGGCATCATGACATCCAATCAGAGCGAGGCAGCAGATGTTATTAGAAGCTCATTGGCAGAGATCCAGCGACAGAGTCGCACAAACATAAACTAGAGGGAAGTGACATGCAATGATAGGGACACTTCAGGAGGACACAGAGAGTGAAAGATCATCTCGATTTCACCTTTAACTGACCTCGCTTATCTCCACCTCAGAACGATCCGTTCACATGTGACACATCACTCAACACTTCCAGCTGAAATAAAAACCTGGTTTGACCTCGTGTTCTAGATCTGAGTCTCACCTTTATGAGCCTGTTGATCGTACAGAACAGGGAAGGTCTGGAAGAATCTTCTCCCGGGTCGCTGCCGAGAGCAGCATGTCACGCAGCGCAGCAGACACGCCATGAATCAGACGTCTGAGGAACAAAACACACAGGTTCAGCAGCACACACACACACTCGCCGTCAGACGCAAACTCACATGTTCCAGCAGCAGAGCGGCCGGCCGAAGACACCTGCTGCTCTCGGACCACAACGCGAGATCACTGACCGGTGACGAGAGAGCAGGGAGACATGCCCACACACACACACACATACACTCTCACTCTCTCTCTATCTCACACACACACACACATACACACTCTCTCACACACACACCTACACCTAAACCTACCCCTTACAGGAAACACTACACACTTTTACATTCTCAACACACTTCATTCAAATCACTTTTTCAACACGAAGTTGCACATAATGTGGACATACATATACCATCAACAGAAGTATTTACTGAATACAGTTAAAAAACAGCTATGCTACACCCTCTCTTCTGTTTGGGTCTGGCCACAGCACCTCATCCACATCACAAGCAATGTTTGCTCTGGCCAAGCAAGTATTGCCCAGCATGGTGAATCCAGCCATGAAAAGCATCAACTGCTATATCTCCACATGCATCTTCCATAGCTTGGAGAAGGGGTATAAGTGTGTGTGGATTTCGGGCATACACTTTCCATCTCCAGGCAGAAAAAATATCGCTCAATAGGACTGAGCACTCATGTGATGAGTTAGTATGCAAAGTAGGGCAAGTGACTTTACAGTTTTGAATGACAGTGTGTTTCTTGTGAAAACAAGAGTTTTCTCTGAATGAAAGTGTCTCCAGGCCAGCAGGGGGCGCTGTGTGTCCATCTCTGTGTGACGCTGCAGTGAAGGAGAGCAGTGCACATGTGATGTGTGTGTTGTGTTCAGCTCTTCTGTAATGTTGTTGAGTGCAGTGTTCACCCCTGAGCTCGAGTCTAGGTAAGAAAACATCCACAGCGGCACTGTTTGCTATGATTGAGGATATTAGTGTTTATAGTTTCAGTCTCGGTCTCTCTTCATCCAGCACTTTGTTTCATTCTATGTGTCCAGCAAGTGATGTTGCTATTTTCCATTCTGATTTCTGATGCAGTAACACAGTCATAACTGGGCTGCAACAATAAAACAGCATTGTATGTATTTAAAAAAATATTTTTTTGTGTTTATGCACTGTTAAAGTGAATGATTTATGATAATGACACTACTAGTTAAACATTTTGCTCACCAAGCCTGCATTTAAATGTTCAAAAACAGAAACAGCAGTAATAATTGTGAAATATTTGTAAAATTGTATTTTTTTCTGTGATGTTCAGCTAAATTAAAACAACTTTATTTATTATTATTATTACTTATTTTATATTTAATGTAAACAAAGATAGCAATGCTGTGAATGTCATTGTTTTTGTTGTTTACATGAGTTATCAAGGGTCAGTTTTTGTGCTTGTTTTTCTCGTCTGATGAGTGTCTGCTGTCACTGTTCCTTCATCTGGAACTGAGCTGTTGTTTATCTGCAGGTCTCTGAGAGGGCCATGGAGGCTCTGAAGGTTCTCCCGCGGGACGCTCTGGACTCAAACACTCAGCGCTGTCGGATGGGTCCAGTTCTGATGTCCAGGTTAGGTTTGAGGCTGGGCACTCCGGTTCTGATCCGGGTTCAGCGGGGAGCGTGTCTCTGCACTGCATGGCCTCGGCACGACCTGGCGGAGGGATTCTTGCAGATTAGTGCTCAGTGTTCGACACCGGACCTCAGCTCACAAACACTGACCGGACTCAAGGTTAAACAGGCACACATCACACCCCTGAGCTGCCCCAGACTCTCCAGCCTGAGTGTGAAGGTGTTTGTTCAGAGTCTGGAGCACCAGCGGAAGGTCTCCGAGCCCAGTGTTCTCCAGCTGCTCGAGGGTCTGTATGTGCACCAGGGTCATTTAGTGGACCTGTCTGGAGCGGGAACGGAGATCAGGTGTGTGCTGGTGGAGAAGGTGAACTCGGGTTCACAGAAAGCTGGTTTGGTCACAGCTAGAACCCGTGTGGAGGTCAGCCTCACTCGGACTGTTAAACACCTGGAGAAGTCTCTTCAGGAGGTCTCTGAGACTTCCTTGGGCGGCCTAGAGGAGGTTTACGCCTCGCTAAAGGAAATGATGATGTTTCCTTTGCGTTACCCAGAGTCTTTGCGTCAGCTGGGAGTGCTGTGCCCCAGAGGCCTGCTTCTGATCGGGCCGCCCGGCGTTGGGAAGACGCTGCTAGTGCGGAGCCTGGCCAGAGACATTGGGGCCGAGTTAGTGACCATAAACGGACCGGAGGTCACAGGTTCTCGACCCGGAGAGAGCGAGGAGAACCTGCGGTGTGTGTTTGACCAGGCTCGGGAGGCGGCGGAGGACAGTCCATGTGTTCTGCTGATCGATGAGATTGATTCTCTGTGTCCGAGGCGGACGGAGAGCAGCGGTGCTCCGGAGAACCGGCTCGTCGCTCAGCTGCTGACCCTGATGGACGGCATCGGAAACAACCAGGGCTTCGTCATCATTGGAGCCACCAACCGACCGGACGCTCTGGACCCGGCGCTCCGGAGACCCGGGAGGTTCGACAGAGAGGTAACTCTGCTGATCAGTGATAGAAACAGAGCGACACACAATAATCTGAAAAACACGCACACAATCTAATGCTCTCACGCCTGATAAACATAACACCATGTCTGCATCCGTGATCAGAGAAACAACAAACACTACCCTTCACTGCTCAAAACTTTGAATAGTATAGTAGCAGCTTCTTTTAATAAGAAAACACTGATTTCTAGCCGTGTCCTCTTTTGGAAGCACTTTCACAACGACACACAGCGTCTCCAGAACATGGCGCCTGCAGCAACACTACAGACAGAATAATAGCTCCGCCTTCTCTCTTTCTAGAAACATTTGGGTGGTGTTAGAATAAACCCACTCTGTGATGGAGAGAAGTGGAGGAGTGTTTAAACGAGTCGTTTTAGGAGAGTGTGGACAAGCCATAACTTTTATATAGAACATCTCTCCGTTTTTAAAACTGAAAGGGACACTTGAAATTACATCATATGACCCCTTTAATGGATCTGGCGTGTCTGCAGGTGATCATGGGCGTTCCCTCACTGCTGCAGAGGCGCAGTATTCTGAAGCGTGTGTGTGGAGAGATGCCACTCCGCTCTGATGTGAATCTGAATGCTGTCGCAGAAATGACCTGTGGGTACGTCGGAGCAGATCTGAGCGCGCTCAGTAGAGAAGCGGCACTGCAGGCCATGCGTCAGTCACAGGTACAGTCACTTCTGTTCTGACCACAGCACACGTCTCTTGTTTCTCTCTGGTGGAGTCATTGTTGATGTGGTTCAGGGGGAAGCGAGGGAGCCGGTGTCGATGCAGCACTTCCTGCAGGCTCTGCGGAACGTGCAGCCGTCGTGTTTGAGGAGCAGTCTGGGAGCAACCGACTTCAAACCCGTCAGCTGGGAGCAGATTGGAGGACTAGACCACGTCAAACTCAAACTCAAACAGGTTACTGGCTACGTCAAAAGGATTGGTTTTAGTTTCTGGTTTAATAGCATAACGCTGTCTGATTTCTTGTGTTCAGAGTATCGAGTGGCCCATGAAGTTTCCTGAGGCGTTCGTGCGGATGGGTGTTTCTCGGCCAAGAGGAGTGCTGCTGTACGGCCCGCCCGGCTGTGCTAAGACCACACTGGTGAAGGCAGCAGCATCTTCATCACACTGCACCTTCCTCTCCCTCAGCGGCGCAGAGCTCTTCTCTCCATATGTGGGAGACTCCGAGAAAACCCTGGCGCAGGTCTGACATCACACGCTTCACAGCCTCTGATTCAGTGCTGCTGTGGATTTAAAGGGTTACTCCACCCCAAAATGAAAATGCTGTCATTAATTACTCGTTGAAACCCATAAGACCTTCGTTTATCTACAGTTATTTTTGAGGAAATCAGAGAGCTATCTGTACCTCCATAGACAGCAACACAACTGAAATGATCCAGATCTGGAAACATAGTAAAAAAAAAAAATTTTTTTTGTGCAAAGAAAACAAAAATAATATAATTTACTCAACCATTCTTCTCCCTGACTTGCATCTTCCACCATTTTAGAGAGTATCACAACACAAGCTTATGCTTTCCTCTAAAATCTGATCACTCTCTGATTTAATTGCACGACAGTCATCTGCTGTTAGTGAGCTCTTAACCTAAAACTTCACTAGTTTCTCCGCGGCACATCACTGATAGCACACGCGTCCCAGCAGCTCTAGAAGCTCACACCCGTCTCTCTCCATCTTTCTGTGTTTCTGTCAGTTGTTCGCTCAAGCACGAGCGTGTTCTCCCTCCATCGTGTTCCTGGATGAGATCGACAGTATGGTGGGCTCTCGAGCAGATGGCTCCTCTCACAGTGTCCAGTCACAGGTTCTGTCAGTTCTGCTGACCGAGCTGGACGGGGTGGGAGTCCGGAGCGTGGAGAGACGCAGCACCGGGAGAAAGATGGCTGAGTTAGAAGGAGGAGAGCAGGAGGACACCAAACTACTGCAGGTCAGAGACGCATTCATTCTGCCTGGATCCTATTTCATCCCAAACTCAGAAGAACGAGAAATATATTTTGCTTTCTGTTGTGCCGTCTTCAATCTATGCTGATTTATTTATGTCATGCATTCAGCAGATGCTTTCATTCAAAAAAAGCAATGTATGTTTTACATGTTCTAAATGAGTCATTTATACGGTGCTGTTAACATTGTGTCTGTGTGTGACTTATATTTCAGATGGAACTCCAGGAAGTGTGTAATAAGGATGTTTTGATTGTGGCTGCCACTAACAGACCAGAGGTTCTGGACAGTGCTCTGCTTAGACCCGGCCGACTCGACCAGATCATATATGTTCCACCTCCAGATCTTGAGGTGAGCAGACGGTCCTAACATCGGATGAGACCTAATCATCTCTTTCTAATACCCACCACACAATCTTCCTCAAAACAACAAACCACAAAAAAAAAAAATTATGAAAAGTGGGTGTTGCATACTGGAATAGAAGCAGATCAATTAGCTTAACTGCAGTGCATGCATCAAAATAAGTGCAAGGATGATATTCTCATCGGTTCTCTTAAACAGGCTCGTCTGGCCGTGCTGCGTGTCTGCACTGAACGTGTCCCGCTGCATGAGGACGTGTGTCTGCCGGACCTAGCTGCTCAAACCGAGCTCTTCTCTGGAGCTGATCTAGAAAACCTGTGCAAAGAGGTAAAGAGCACTCACCTTACAGCATTCCTTGATTTCCTTCTGCTGTGTTGAGCTGGACTCTTCTGTGTGTCTCAGGCGGCTCTTCTGGCTCTGCGTGACGACGGGTTCCAGGTTTCTTGCGTGAAGCAGAAGTATTTTCTGAAGGCGCTTCAGAGTTTGAGTCCATCACTGAGTCCTCAACAGCTCCAGCAACGCTTTCACTCAAGCCTCTATTAAAAATATATGTATAATACAAAATTTATCACACGTTCTTAAATCTACAAGTATACAGGTGAAGAACAGTTATAATATCAGTTGTGTTGAAGAAATAGTTCACAAAAATGTAAATTCTGCCATCATTTACCTCGAGTAGCTCCACACCTGTATGAACTCCTTTGTTTGTAACCAGGCTGTATTGAGTCACCATTGACTTCCATAGTAGGGAAAACAATGCAAAAGTGCTTTAATGGTATTGAAATTACAACCTTACAGTGACTCAGCATTAGTATAGTGTTTAAATAATATTTTAAAAAGCCACAATCTCCTCTTTCCAAATCGACAACTAGACTATAAAAAGGTCTTTATTTTCCCCTATAGAGCACGGGAATGTGTCTCACAGCGACAATGCATTCTGGGAATTTAGGACACGGGCGCTACAGTAGAGACTTGAAAATATAGTGAATTTGGACGTTGATATAATTTAAATGTTTATATTATTCTTCTTAAGATCGCGTTAGAGTGGTTAAGGCTCACTGTACATCTTATGCCAGAACCTTTGCACGGCCGGTGTGAAAAACCATTTTATAGCGTTAGAAAGAGGTTTATAATATTATTATTCATAATAGCCCACATGTCTGTAATAATGTATGAAATAATAGCCAATAAAATGTCTACATTCACTACGCAGCTCGAATAGAAGTTAAACTGAACTCTGTATGGTAAACATCTCAAATATGATCTCTGTACAGTGATTTACGTTAAACTGTAAGCAAGCCCCCAATCTACAAACGGAACACATCATATGGAAATATTACGGCAGCTCATGGATACCCTGCCACGTTTGTGAGGATTGAAAGTGAAATACCTGAGTAAAAAAACGTGAAATACCTAAAGAAAATTCAACATTGAAGGATTTTGTCGTCATTTACATCTCACTGGAATGAAGCTCGCAGCTCGATAAACCTCTGAAGATTCTCCTCAGACCAACCGTCAACTGCCGAAACTCGCGCCTTTTTGAAATTCGCGCTCCTTCTACCTTACTTACAGTTAAGTGGGCGGGGCCATAAGCCCATAACGTGTGTGTGTTTATAATAAATTTTGCATTTCAACAAAGTCAAAGCTTGTAAATTGACGAAATATGATGAGCACTTTTAGTTCTAAAGACTTGGTTGAAAACCTCGTAATTCTCCACTTGAGCTAGATTTTGGTAAAATGTTAATAATATAATGACACATAGTGTGTCTGACCATATATAACGTCATCTGTCACTGTATTCTGGCGCGAGGTCCCTCCAGCATACCCTAAATAGAAACATTGCGAATCGTGACGACCGTGACGTCACTGAAAGTCATTGTTATGGAAACACTGTCTGAGATGAAGCGACGTGCTTTCATATTCATATCACATTAATATAGTGCACCTGTAATGTGTATAAGACTGTGTGTTTGATCTGCTGTGTGTCAGGAGGTGAGAGATTCCAGCAGAGGTCGTTAGGAGCACATAGTTAGCGCTCATAGTTTCAGTTTGAAGGTGAAGCGCGTGATGATGGGTGTGTGTGTGTGTGTGTGTGTGTACGTGCCAATGAACTCGTCTCCTTTGTGATATAAGAGCGACACCGTCAGAATGACGCTGCATCTCCAGCACAACTTCAGCAGGTCTTGTTCTCTCATCATCATCTTCATCACGGCTCTTTTACTCGTGTTTGATGTTTACTCTCAAACTGTGTCTCTCTGAAACATTCTGAATGGAAACTTTGTGAATTTTTTTAGTTTTTCAGGAAACTTGACTGTAGCAGGTGAAAGATGTATGGAGGATTTCTTCAACTGCTCAGGAAGAAGAAGGAGGTGAGGAGGACCTCTCTTCATCATCATCACTATCATCAGCTTGCTGTGGATAATTCTATTACTATCACTATTTAATTCAGTTTTTCCTCCTCAGTTGATTCCTTTGA
Source organism: Enteromius afrohamiltoni (assembly GCA_034779775.1). NCBI lineage: Eukaryota > Metazoa > Chordata > Actinopteri > Cypriniformes > Cyprinidae > Enteromius > Enteromius afrohamiltoni. Next base: position 1,666,620 of record JAUYWG010000018.1, on the reverse strand, counting down.
TTGGGTTTGTGGGATGTGCAGCTCTTGGAGCAACAACAGCTTCGGTTTACTTCTTACTCACCAAACCAGACGTCATGTGAGAGACTTTTCTTATGGGTTTAATAATAAGATGAAAGTTATTTATTGGGTTAATAATAAGCACTATTGTTATCTATATTTAATTTATTATTCTATAACTTTGTTTTACTAGTTCTTGTTAAGTTTTAAATGTAACATGCATAAAATGTAATTGAAAAGTTAATCAATAATATTATCGAAGCTGTGCAGTGATCAAATCTATTGATTTTTATAGTTTAAACAAGAGCAGAAACCCTGAGCCTTGGGAGACATTAGATCCATCGAAACCTCAGAAGGTAAGAAACATTCTTTCAGTGTCTAGATCAGGACGATGGGTTATGATAATCACAATCGATTGAATCAGTATTTATTGATAGCAGCAATAACATCAGATAGAGTCATATAATGCCCTGATGACACGTGCTGTATTCCAGACCTGGCTTTAATCATCTGAAGCAGCTTTAGTTCCATCCAGAGCAACGTTAACAGCTTGTTTCTGTCTCTTCAGCTCATAACCATTAAGCAGCAGTGGAAACCAGTGGAGGAGCTGGAGCTGCTGAAGAAACTGACCAAGTGATGACTCTCTCTTCTGAATGTTAGTTTATGCGGGAGATGTTGGCTCTGTTATCTTATTCTGTTCGGGGAGTGTTTGCATGCACTGGATTGTACTTTAAACATGCACTATGCCTTTAACTGTGAAAATCACCTGTGAACTGGATGTAAACTTCAATTAAATTAATTATATGATTTAAAAACAAATCTGTCTTTCTTTTATGAAGGGTTAAGTCTAGTTGCAGATGAATTGCTCTTGGATTAGCCATTAGTCTGTTCAGTGACGCCCGTCTCATTTCCTTCATCCAGAACAACAAGAGAATAAATCAAACCCGCTGACAGTTCATCGATTCATAATGACTAATCGTATTGAAGAGGAAGTGCTGCTGAGCTGCTTCTGTCTTCAGGTTTGTTCCATTCATGTTCGAGAAACAATCGCTGATCTCTGACCTGAAGATGCTGCTTTTGTTCAGAGCCCAGATCATCACGGAGAGGCTGATGAGCTCTGTATTCTGTGTGTGTGTTGTGAACACAGCCCGTATTGTGTAAGAAAAACACACCCTGATAAAATCTACTACATCATCATGGACATTCCCATCAGCCCTCATTCTCCTGCCACACATGTAAGCCGGTTTATTACTGGTTAGGTCTAGACAGACTAGTCTAGATGTCCTGTGTGTGTGTGTGTGTGTGTGTGTGTGTTTGTGTACGTGACTCAATGTTTTGTGCTTATGTCACCCGTCATGTGATCAGGAAGTGTTTAACAATGTGCTCTGAACAAACGAGCAGTTGGAGACAGACAGCTAACGACTAACCGTCAGGAATACATAAACCATGAAGCAGGAAGTTGTACAGGAAGAAGAACTGTTGTATTTCATCAGCCTTCGGCTTCATAGCTGCCTTTGAAAAGTTTTTAAAAACTAGTCACATTTTAAATGATTATTCATGACTAGTTCATCCAAAACATCAAATTTGTACCTTGGGCCATCCGAGATATGTATGATCACATCACTGCAGTGAATGGGTGCCGTCAGAATGAGAGTCTGATAAAAACACCACAGCACTCCAGTCCATCAGTGAACATCTGGAGAAGACAGAAGATCAAACGAATCCAGCATTCAGATGATATTAACTCAAATAAAAGTTTGTAATCCATAATAATTCTCCAGTGAAGAAGTGTTCTGGTCTGAATCAGGAGAGAAATCTGCACAGCGTTTACAAGACAGCTCTAAACTAATCTGTGTCTGGACTCTGATGAGAGACAACAAGAGATGAGCTTCTTCACTGGAGGATTATTATGGATTATAAGCTTTTATTTGAGTTAAAATCCTCTTAATGCTGGATTAGTTTGATCTTCTCCGGATGTTCACTGATGGACTGGAGGGCTGTGGGTTATTGGGGTGTTTTTATCAGACTCTCATTCTGACGGCACCCATTCACTTCCATTACTGAGACACATTTCTCCAGATCTGATGAAGAAACACGCTCCTCCTGATCTCTGATGAACAGAGACGAAGCATATTTTTAATTTTTGAATTATTCCTTTAACTTTAATCTTCAGAACACTTCCTGTCTGAATCTCATCCGGCATCTTCTGTGTGTCCTCGAGTGAAACGCACTGGACTTAAACTCAAACTGTAAACCATACAGGCCGTTGCCTAACAGCAGCAGCATTCACACATCTGTTGCTAAGAGACGGCAGCACACATCACAGTGACATCATCAAATCACAATACAACCGATGAAAACATCGCTAACGAGTAAACAGGACACACACACAGGATTTGATTTGTTCATTTGTAAGTTTTGCTCAAACTTCATAAATTCACCAGCAGAGAAAAACAAAGAGAATTATTTGAATTAAACATGACCAAACACATGACAGCTGAATACAGGCATTTAAAATCGATTTATTTCAAGTTATTTCAAGCGCTTCAGCAGTCAGTGTAAATCAATCCTCAGAAAACAAACATAACCAAACCACTTCATTCTGACACGGTTACCAAAACTAGAACTAAAAAGAACTAAACCATAAAAATAATAAAAAGGCATAACAGCCAAATACTGATGACAGTCATTGACAGTTACATAATAATCAAACAATCTGCACCAAAAACAAAGGATAAAAGGGACATTTCGTGTCATTTTGTGAATGTTGGCACACAACAATTACACATGTATGAACAAAAACTACTGTCCTGTCAAACTATGATTGTCAGTAGCTAAATGAGGAAATCTGCACACATATGCGATATTTAATGTTCTGAAATGAGGTGTGAGATGAGGACACGCGCGGTCGGATCTGTGAATCTCATGAAAGCTGTCAGGATCACGCTCGGGTCGTATTTCACAAGATACATCAAATAAAGTCTGCTTCCGGCTCGCTGGGATTAGTTTCACGCTAAGCTCAGCCCCTTCCCGCTTCAGTGTGAAAAATCAAGTCTTCATTAGTTAAGTATTACTACATCATATACGTGTCGCGCTGCTTTTATTCATGCAGATTTTAATAGGATTACAGTCACGAGAAACAAAACCCCTTCGGAGGAAAGTCCAAAAGCAATACATTATTGGAAATGAACTGTGATTCAAATACTATCAAGTTGCACAAAACAAACAAAAAATAAAGTACACGCTTCATTCAGCTCAAGCTAAACAATTAAAGGTTAGTATTTCTTCTGAAGTTGTCACTCTAATGTGACCCGGACGTGTTTTCATGAGATTCACCTCAGAACGCACAAACACTACACTGTCCACGCTCCTCCGAGACACACAGAATCAGTCCGGTCCTGCTGCGAACACGCCAGTATTAAAGATTTATCAAAATGAGGTCAATATTCATTATAGAAAAAGCTGCTAGACAATCATTAAAACCCTGCTGGGTCCCCCTCTGTCTCGTCCTGTGTGTGTGTGTGTGTGTGTGAGAGAGACAGGAGTGTTCAGGCACTGAGTGTGAGGCAGCGTGTGCAGGATCGTGGCGCCCCCTGTCTGTGCGTCTGCAGCTGTACGGTGCAGTGTGTCACTCCGTGTGACGTCATCAGCAGCCGGCGTGCGTTCGCCTGCACTTCCTCCCAGTTACCCACAATCCCCGGCGCTAAACAAACAGCAGAGGCAGATGCAAAAAATTAGTCCGAAATCCTGGTCGCTGCACTAGTATGCGTCACCTGAGCTGGGCTTGATTATTAGTTGTATGATAACACTTCTATTTTGCTGACTCTAAAGGCCTTCACACCAAACGTCTCAGGCTCTCTGTTCTTACTCCAGATTCTCTGTCCGTCGAGAAATGGGAAAATAAAGTAACTGGCATTACTTACTATAAATATATAGCTCAATATACTACTAAGTTTTATTCTCATTTCTTTTAGATAGAATTCCATTTTGTATTTTTATTTTGGTGACTTGGAGCTGTGCTAAGGAATCCAGGTATTAATAAAGTATCTTTGAACCATTTATATCAAGAAAGAAGAAGAATAGATAGAGCAGCTGAGCATGAGTTTATGATGGAGTTAACAGAGGCTGCAGCACTTGTGCAAGGAACTGTTTTTGTGTCAAAGCATAGAAGGTTCAGGATGTGGTTAAACACAAAAGAGTGTATTGTTTGTATTTCATTATTATTATTGTATTGGAGACTCACCGAGCTGCAGGTGAACGATGGCTGCGGTTTTATCGGCCGTCAGCGCCCAGAGCTTCAGCTCCTCCACACACTCCACATGCTGCAGCTTCAGAAGATCAGCTCGGATCCCAGACACGTCCACATGACGAGGAACACCTGAGCACACAAACACTCCGTCACTGCACCGACACACTCCAGACAGACAGACAGACGGACGGACAGACAGACAGACAGACGGACGGACAGACAGACAGACGGACAGACGGACGGACGGACGGACGGACGGACGGACAGACAGACGGACAGGCAGGCGGACAGACAGATGGACAGACGGACGGACAGACAGATGGACAGACGGACGGACAGACAGACAGACAGACAGACAGACAGACGGACAGGCAGGTGGACAGGCAGGCGGACAGACAGACGGACAGGCAGGCGGACAGGCAGGCAGGCGTACAGACAGACAGACGGACAGGCAGACGGACAGGCAGACGGACAGGCAGGCGGACAGGCAGGCGGACAGGCAGACGGACAGGCAGACGGACAGGCAGACGGACAGGCAGGCGGACAGGCAGGCGGACAGGCAGGCGGACAGGCAGGCGGACGGACGGACGGACGGACGGACAGACAGACAGACAGACGGACAGACAGACGGACAGACAGACGGACAGACAGACGGACAGACAGAC
>JAUYWG010000018.1:1645940-1661609 GCA_034779775.1 Enteromius afrohamiltoni | reverse complement strand
GACAGACAGACGGACAGACAGACGGACAGACAGACGGACAGACAGACGGACAGACAGACAGACGGACAGACAGACGGACAGGCAGGCGGACAGGCAGGCGGACGGACAGACAGACAGACAGACGGACAGACAGACGGACAGACAGACGGACAGACAGACGGACAGACAGACGGACAGACAGACGGACAGACAGACGGACGGACGGACAGACAGACAGACAGGCAGACGGACAGGCAGGCGGACAGGCAGACAGACAGACAGACAGGCGTCTCACCCTCCAGCAGAATGATACCGGTGTCTCTGATGATCTGGAATGTGCTGAACAGCACCAGTATGGAGAACAGGTATGTACAAATGGGATCGGCCAGCTTATACTCTGGCTGACACACACACACACACACACACACAGTGTTATTATCGTCATAAATCCAATTCAGACATGTGACGGACAGACTGGGGTCGTACCTTAAACCTGACGACGTATGCAGCGATGAGCACCCCGACGCTCTGAACCAGATCACCCAGAGCGTGGATGAAGGCCGCCCGCACCGCCAGACTGCCATGACCCCGCTGACCCTGAGCCTGACCCGGTGACCCATGAGAGTGACTGTGGCCATGAGAGTGGGTGTGGCCATGAGAGTGAAGATGACCCGACTGATTGAGGAGGAAGCCCATCCTACACACACACACACTCATCCTGAGCTGTAGTTTAAGATGAAAGTCCTACTCTTTATGAGCCACAGCCATAAAGTCACATGAGTTAAACAGATGATGAGCAGGTGATATATCCATCACCGTCCTGGAGCAGTTCTGCTGGGTTCTTCAGTCATCCGTCACACACAGACGACTCAACCTAACTTTCAAGCTGCTTTACATTAGTCCTTATAGTCATCTTGTTCTATGATTAACGGAAGGCTGTGATTGGATCTAAACTGAACAGATGCACACACGACTCTAAATGAGAAAGATTCACAAAAGATATAAATGTTTCAGCAATTGTGGAGCAATCAAAACTGACCACAAAACAGGACTTTGATCTTTATGAGACACCTTCAGGTGTGTGATCGAAGAAAAACAAACAGCATCAGGAAATAAAGCAGCCTCCTTTAAAACTTTACGATCAGGATCTGAGCAAAGTTTCTTTTCTGTGAATAAAAAAGGACACCTTTCACCTGAAAAAACCATAACTAACCGTGTTTGTGCACTGAGAGAGATTACTTTGAAGACTGAACAGGATGGTGTACGTCAGCACGTCCTGATGAGTCTTCAGTCATTCATTTCTGGACTTTTTTTTGTGGCCCAAAAAGAACCTTGTCTGTCATACTTCTCTTGCGTTCTTTTACATTTTCACTTTCATTTAGTCATTTCTGTGTCTACAGACTTCTTCAGACACTTCTACAAGCAGCGACACAGCTCGCCATGAAGAGGTCTAGGAGCTGATATGAAAGCTTGTTTCTGGCACCGCATAAAAAATAAAAGATAATCAGGACTTAACTCCCGTTTTCTTGCATTTCTGATGAAAAAAAATCAGAATTGTGAGATAAAAGGTCTATTACCCAAACCCTAACTCCAGTCCCAGAAGAACTGCGTCTCCGAGACGCTTCGAGAAAGATGCCTGCACAGCTCCTGAGAATCTCTGCTCAAGAGCACCGAGGACAAAAAGCACTTTAAAGAGTTCTGCAGGTCTCTTTCTTGAAGTGTTTTGGAGACGTTGCCTCAGGCTCTCTCAGTTCAGTTACTTTAGTCTTGCAGTGAGTGTGGTCTCACTGGTGTCTCTGTGTGTGTGTGTGTGTGTGTGTGTGTGTGCGCTCTGGGCTCACAGCAGGTTGACGGCGACGCCCACCGCGGCTGTAATGAGCATCACGTCTCCGTCGATGTTGAAGTCCTGATGGACGGTTCTCTGCACGGCCTCGTTCACCAGCACTCCCGTCAGAATATAGATCAGCAGCACACTGATTCCAGCGGAGAGAACCTCTAAACACACACAGAGACACCGTGAGATCACACACACACACACACACAGAGAGACCCATGAGACGACACACACACACAGAGACACCGTGAGACCACACACACACACACACACAGAGAGACCCATGAGACGACACACACACACACACACAGAGACCCGTGAGACGACACACACACACACAGAGACACCATGAGACGACACACACACACACACACACACAGAGACCCGTGAGACGACACACACACAGACGCTCACCGAGCCGGTGGAGGCCGAAGGTGAATCTGAAGGTGGGTGGTTTGGCGGAGAGCCAGAGGGCTAGCAGCGACACCAGGATCCCGATGAGGTCGGTCAGCATGTGCAGAGCGTCGGTCATGATGGCCAGACTGTTAGCCACATATCCTCCTGACACACAGAGCACTGCTTTACACACACACACACACTCACCAACAACACACTGAACCACAACCTCTCCTCAAACATCTGAGAACACAGCATCGTCTCCATCCAATCATCACCTCACCTGCGCTGGACATCATCGCTGATGTAATATCATAGATGTGCTGCAGTATAGAAGCAGCACTCTGTATATGATCATCTTTATATTCAATAATGATGTCATCTCATCATTCGGGAACACCGTTCTAATGAAGGTATGTAACGGATGTTATGTGTCTAAAATGTGATGGAGCCGGATTTTGGTGAGACCTTGAGGGACTAGTGCCACTACAAGCCCAACTCAATCTAGCGTATGCTCGTGATATTGACGCACTCCTATGATGTTCTGCAGTGTGAGGGGTTCTGGACTCTACAGAACCGAGCCCCTGATCCGCTCACCTATCAGCTCGCCCACCATAAACAGGAAGTAGAGCAGCGCAGCGACGCCCAGCTTCCTCATCACGCTCCTGCGCTTGACACGGTCTCTGGCGCTGCGGCATCCATCGCAGGGGTCCGGGGCCTCTCCGGGGCCTCCCAGGCTGCACGAGGAGCCCAGCAGCGAGTCGTCGTCGTCCGCCAGCAGAGTGCTGACCGCTGCGCCGTTGCGAGAGGTCACTGGAACCTCATCCGTTTCTCCGGACACCACCACCTTCAGCTGGCTGAACCGGGGCGCCTCGTCGTCCTCCAGGTCATCGGAGAAGTCGAAGGCTGCCGTGTCGCTCAGGTGCCAGCTGCTGTCCGTCTGCCGGCGGAAGGCCGACCTCACGCGACCCATCAGCCCCGTGCCAGACATCTGAGAGGGACTCTAGTGACCGCGCAGCATCACTCACTCCAGGTTACCTGCAACACACACACACACACACACCTGGTGAAGTCACGTGAAGCCGGATGGCGGCTCTGGACGGTCTGTCAGTCAGGCTAGCGCTCGGTCCGGTCCGGTCCGGTCCGGTCACACTGAAAACACCAAACGCGCTCCGGTTCACGAGCAAACGAGCACCAACCTCCCGAGACTCTGAGGTTCGCTGGGTCCGTCCATCGCGGTGTGTGTTCAGGCGGATCTCGGAGTGTGTGTGTGAGAGAGAGAGAGTGTGTGTTTAACGCTAGTGTGTCCACTCCGAGCTCGTCCCAAATCTGCTGCACTTCCGCTTGACGGACAGCGGGGCGTGTGCATCATCTACTAAATTAACTTATAACTGTAGTTTATATACAGACATTAATAATAATAAAATGTTTATGCAGCTCTTGCACATCATGTTTATGTCGTTTTAATATTTAGTATTTTGTAGTGATGTATTTTACTGTTTTACTCGTGTTTGTGTTCATGTGTACTGAGAGGCATTGCTATTATAGTTTATTCAAACTAAAGTTCTACCAAATATGTTTTATTAATTAATATGGTATGTTAAATGAAAAACCTGAAACTTGTTTTCGAGGAAACATTCTCGTTTAGTTGAACTAGCCGTGTCCAAATAAAGTAAAACTGAAATAAAGTATATAACTATATCAATATCGCACAACATTACTAACGAAAATTAACTTGAATGCAAAACATATCAAATAAAATCTAAATTAAAGTATTAACAAAACATTTATAAATGTGTGTTCATTTATAAATATGTTATTTTTTAATACATATCAAGGTTTTGTTTTCTTCAAATAAAGAAAAAAATAGAAAGATTTTATTTCAGCTGATTTCTGAGGCAAGCTTTTGCTTTCTTGTTATGTTTAACTTACTATATTAGAAATTATTACAATTAAAACTAAAATATTTATACCATATAAAAAAAAATATGTTAGAAAGGAACTACAATTTTAACTTTAAATTTATATACAATATTAACAAAAACAATTTAATAGTCTCTCAGTTATAATAAAATAACAAACAGTTAATAAGAAAACTTTTATTATTATTGAGTATGCTTTTATACAATCGATTGTCCAATCGGAGGCGTCGCTTGGCCGCACGTGACCCGCGGCGGAAGCGCGCTCAGAGTGGCAGTGCGTCGCGCTCGAGCAGTGTGCGTGCGTGGTCACATGAGCGTCGGTCACATGATGTTTGTGCTCCTGGAAACACTTTCATGTTCATCAGCTCCATCAGACGCTGTTGAAAGTGAGGGTTCGTGTGCACAGAAGCGGACCTGAGAGTGTTTGTGTTCCAGGAGGAGGAGGAGGATGGACAGACAGGAGGAGGAAGAGGAGGAGGAGGAGACAGGTGAGCAGAAACACAGCATTCACTGACCACAGGAACTGCTTCTGCCTCAGTGTTCATCGGACATCAGTGTTTACTAATGAAGCACGCCTGTATGCTTTCAGTGACTGAAGCACCGATTATTTACCATGTTCCATATCTTTATATTCAACTCTACTCTTAACTTGCATATGTATGTATGTGTGTATATATATATGATATGATCCATAATATTATTATGCATTATAAATGTATCCACTGATCCATAAATGTATTATTCCTCTTTATTGTGTATGCATAAACAATTTAGTACTGAGTGATGTGTGTGTGTGTGTGTGTGTGTGTGTTCTCAGTGTGTGCTGTGACGGAGGATGTGGTGTGTGTGGATGAAGAGACGGTCCAGCGTCTGACGGAGGGCTTTCTCTCTCATTATCTGCCGGAGCTGAGCTCCTCTAAACGAGCGCTGCAGGAGCTGACGTACGTCTCATATCCTGTGTGACAGGAAGTCTGTAATGTTTGGGGTTACACTGGGTTTGTTTCAGCGTTCAGTAAATCAGCTGTATTGTTTGATCAGGAGCTTGTCATTATAAATTAGGATTCAGAACACTCTAATCATCTCTTATTTTCTGTTCCAGACAAAACCAGGTGATTCTGCTGGAGACGCTGGATCAGGAGGTGGCTAAGATCCGCGAGTGCAACGCTACGATTGATCTGAACGCACTGGTGAGCTTCTGTCCTGGGATTCTGGGTAAACGTGTTTTACTGCCGTCAGACTCACAGCGCTGTGTTTCAGTTCACAGAAGCCAAGGTTTATCACAGCAAACTACTGAACATCCGCAAAGAAATGATCGTCCTGCACGACAAGACCAGCAGACTGAAGGTAGCTTCACCGGCCACTCTTCTTCTGTTGTCCTGGGTTCGTTCAGAAGAAGCTCAAAACAGACTAGAACTTTTAGAAATTCACATCTGAAAATTAAACTGTGCTCCTCTCAGTAGCGAGGAGTGTGTGTCTTCATCAGATCTGGAAAAATGTTCTTAGTAATGGAAGTGAATGGGTGCCGTCAGAATGAGAGCTGATAAAAACAACCAGATCCAGTCCATCACTTAACACTAATCCAGCATTATGAGTCTCTAATAACTCTTCCTCCAGTGAAGAAGTGTTCCGGTCTGAATCAGGAGAGAAATCTGCGCAGATCAAGAGTTTAAAACCACTCTGGATTCTGGTGGGAGACACTTTTTCACTTCTCCAGATGTTAACTGATGGACTGGACTGTATTATTGTGATGTTTTTATCAGCTGTTTGGGCTCTTGTTCTGACGGCACCCATTCACTGCAGTGTGTTGTGTGTGTGTGTGTGTGTGTGCAGAAGCGAGCTCTGAAGCTGCAGCAGCACAAGCAGAAGGAGGATCTGGAGAGAGAGCAGCAGAGAGAGAGAGAGCTGGATCGAGAGAGACGTCTTATCGCAAAACCTGCCAAGCGCAGCGACGCAGAGCCACACTGAGATATGGGCCCTCCCACTGCACTGAGGCCCCTCCCACTGTACGGAGGCCCCTCCCACTGCCCCAAGCGTCTGGAAAAATATCACAGGAACACTCAGATGTTCATCACATTTACGCACGCTAGTACTCTCTGCTGGTATTAAATATGATAAAGATGTGTGTTTCTGATGTTTGACTCTTCTTCATCATCATCATCATTTCTGTCCAGGTGAATAATAATAGTTATTAAAGTTAGTTCATCTCTAAGGTGTTTGTCTTTTATATTCTCTACCTGTTGAAAGAAAATCAGCTAAAACTCTTAATTCATTTTAGTGAATATTTATTACTCTACAGGCATATTTCTTAATTTGAAGCTCTGTAAATATACAGTAACACAGTTTACAGTGAGAATTCATTTAATATGAATTCATATATTAATTAGCATAAAAAAACAATACTGTTGAAAGTAACATTTGAAGAGTTTATTTGTGAAAATATAAGTTTAAATAAATACACATGTTCTTTAAATCCTGATTTTATGGTTAGTAAGTTAGTATTTTCAGTTATCTAATCAAAATAACCCAGCTGCAGGTCCACTGAGATTACTCTGAATGTAAATGAAAACACGTGATGTCTGTAAATGGTAATCTGTTTGCACATAAACTATTCATATATATATATTATTAGATTCAGTTTTATTTTGTTTACAGTATTTTTGCTGACAGTTTACATCAAGACAACACTTCAGAAACGCACACACAGGAGCATAACAAGTGACTTCAAAGAAGGCAAGTTTAAACAATTAAGCTTTTTACTGCTTCTTTAAAATCCTCTTGTGCCTCAGTCTGACCTCTGACCTGTAGGTGTCAGCAGAGCATCGTGGGATTGCTGCGGTGTGTTTCTGTGAGGAGCAGTGTGTCAGGCGCGGGGGTGTTAATGAAGCGGCTGGTTTCCGGAGGTTTGAGGCTGGGCGTCTGGATCCGCGTCTGCTTTTAGCTGTTTGGGCCCGAAGGAGAAAAACAAGCCCACGGCTCCGGAACCACAGACGCTGAGCACATGTGGAGGTCTGTCTGCGGTCAGCAGGTCAGCCGGGCGTTTATATAATGCCTATTACACACCAAACCCAAATATAGAGTCTGAACAAATATCTGCTGCCTGAAAGAGAGCCTTCAAACACACCGGAGAGAATGCAACATCACTGTTACTACGGTAACCACCTCTGACCTCAAGACCAGGCCGACCTATGTCCATTTTAGATCTATGCATTACATGCCTGCATATTTGCATTGCATTGATCCCGCCTTCTCCTACGCTGTGATTGGTTGATTAATGCAATGCCAGCATGCTATTGGTCAAACTACTTCAGAGTCATTACATCAGAAAAACAAAGCCAGACGCTGGACGTTTGAGGTGTTTTACTCCTGGCTGGGTACAGAATTTACACTCACCTGTGTACACCTAACATGCAATCAACCACCATCATCATCATCATCATCATCATCATGTTCATGCATCTTCATCTTCACTTTGTTTATTATAGTTCACTAAAACTAAAACCTAAAAACCAAATCATTGCTTGAAATGATAAAAACATTAAAAAGTAGATTTAAATATATATTTTTTTAAAAGATCAAATTATTTAATAAAAATATTGTTTACGTTGACTACAGCTTCAATAACAAAAGAATCTAAAACTGAAATAAAAATGAATGGTGTGTGTGTGTGTATATATATATATATTTTTTTTTTAATGAAAATTAAATGTAAAAAAATGCGAACTTGAACTACATTTAAACAAAATACTTAAAAAACGTTTTAAATTAATTTAACTAATAAAAATGTTGTTTAACTTGACTACTAAATTAACTAAAACTGAAATAAAAATGTATACAAATTACATAATAGTTTTTTAATGAACATTAAATTACATTTTAGTCAAGTAAATAAAAATTAACTTACCTAATAAACATTTAGTTTACCCGGACTACAACTAAAATAACTAGTGCTGTCAAACGATTAATTGCGATTAAACACTGAATAATAAATATTTTTATTTACATTTACATTTAGTTATTTTTGTTTACATAATATTTGTGTGTGCTGTGTATTTATTATGTATTTATAAAAACAAATACATGCATTTATATAATAAAACATTTATGTTTATATATTAAATATATTTATATATAATACTTCAATAATTAGATAAATATAACCACATATATCTTTGCAAAATACTGTATGTGTGTCTTTATATATATATATATATATATATATGTATATAAAAACATACACAGAACATACATATAAACAAAAACCTTTATTTTGGATGCGGTTAATTGCAATTAATCACCTGACAACACTAATAATAAACTAAAACTGACATAAAAGTGACATTCGATTATAGAAATATATAAAAAAGAAACTACACAACACACAACAAATTTTGTAATACCTTAAAATGAAAATATACAAATAAAGACTTGTAATAATGTAATAATAGTATGTAAATGAAAGTACAATAAGCCTGGTCAGACCCGAGGCTCGAGGTCAGAGGAAACACGTGTAGAGATGTGTTCGATGTTTAAATCAGAAAGCCCATGAAGAGCTGCAGAGAAGACAGACGTGGATTTATTGTCTTGTTTATGCCGTGAGGGAATGAGCTGGTTAACCCTGAACCTCAGCCAGACCCGTTACACCAGACTCTGTTTATTTGTCAGACTGTCTCCTCCAGACTTCATCTGTGCTCCAAACCCTCAGAGACAGAGCTTCATCATCACCAGACCCACACATTCATCACATATAGATTAAACATAACGCATAACATGAAGGCTTTGTTTCGTGAATGTGAACCAGCTTATGTATATTTTGTGAATGAATTAATTTAGATTTCAGCTCCATGATATTGAAGACAAACAGAGCAGAGCCTGGGTGAAAACACTCTTTTGTCTCGCCTTACACCCTTTAGGTGTAGGACAACACCACATACAGTCTGTACAGTACAAACACCATCACACCTATGGAGAGAGAGAGACACCCCAGAACACATGAGTGTGTGTGTGTGTGTGTGAGAGAGAGAGTGTTTATTTCCACATTCTCTGTAGAGCTGAATTATAGCATTGCAGGGTTGTCTTCACACACACACACACACACTCTCTCTTATCTGAGGCGCTCACACACACACGGGCCCCACACACACAAACCGAACTCTGTGACCTCTGACAGGAGTGTGTGAAATACAGCACACATACACTGAATGTTCAGAGTGTGAGAGAATCACATCCAGACATGTCGATCAAACAGCGTATCACACTAGTGTTTGTGTTTTAAATCTGCTCGTAAAGTTACGGACTCCGAATCACATTTTTACACAACATCAGCCTGAAACATTAGCATACGGCCGCACACTTGATGATGTTTTAGTGTCGGTCTGATTGAACACGTAGATTTATTCTTCACTAGTGTCTCTTTCACAAGCTCACTGCTGTAAGTCAAGGAGGAGTTCATCAGGTACAAATAAAAGATTATACGACAACGAGAGTGTTTTTTGATCTTGCTTTTTAACCTGTGGTTCAGATCTCCCTTTCATTACCCATAATAGAGGCATTTTAACATTTCATAAAGACGACAGGAGAAACACACCTCATCTACAACACCACACACTCGTAGAAGAGATGAACCTGTGGAGCTCGGAAGCTTCTATCAGAGAGGTCCAGAGCTGAACTGAAAGGTAATTGTTTAGTAATTTGAAGATGTTTGATGAAGGACCCCGGAGCATGGAGTATGGATGCTTTTCTCCGGCAGAGGTTGATCAGAACACTACCATCATCAATCCTCAAAACAGACGTATTTGTGTCTTTATTCCTTAACTTTATGACTTTTCAGCCCTTGTTACCAAATACCAGTTCTTGAGAGACAAAACTGGCAGAGAAGGAGGACTGTGTGTAAACAGCTGACAACAAATATATAATAACTTCTATATAATGAACAAATATTTTACAAGGGAGATAAATAAAATAAATATATCTTTAACTGTACTTCAGCATGCTGATAAAAATGATGCCTATTATCTATTTGAGTGGTTTTGATCAGGTATTTTTATTTAGTTGACTAACTTTCAGCAAAAGTGATCTAACTGTAGCTAAAATAAAGTAATTGCAACCTTACCTTAAAAAAAGTAAATTCTATAAATCATTTTTACAGTATATTTCCACGCGATTAAAATGCACAAAATTTGTTGTAACATTTTATTATGTACATAAATATAAAAATGTATTTGTAATACGTGAAATAAATATATTTTAAATACATTTTAATGTTTTTATTTTAGACTAGTCATTTAACAAATTAAAATTTAAAGACATAATGTCCTATATTTATAGGGAAAAGTTTTACCTTCATTCCTCCACGTTAGCTCATAATAACAAGTTTAGTTCATGTATTCATCTTCCTGACTTACAAAATTAATATTTATGCACAATTAAAGTCATTTTAATGCATTGAATATGCTCTGTAATGCATTGTTGCATTAAAACATGAACAAAAACGGCATTTTAAATTTGGATAGAGTTATTTATGAAAAGATATAATGAGTACATTATGAACACCTTAGTAATGCATTAGGCAAAAACACCTGAAGAAAAAAAAAAGAAGTGATTTTGAGACACTTGATTTGATGAATCAGGTCTTCAAGACACTGTATGACCTACATTATATTTCTGTACCGCAGTAAATAAAGTGTTACGTGAATGTGGTCAGTGGGTTTGGGGTCAGAACAGAGTTAGTGTTTTCACTCTATTTGGGGTTTATGAGCAGCACATTCTTCAGACACACTCATTTCAGTGGCTTAATTCACAGAATACAGGCTTTATCCAGCGCTTCCTGACCGTCAGCTCAGACTGACCATGACCTCACACTCAGCACACGACCTAACCCTAACGTCCATCACTCAGAGAATCCATTCACTTCACTGCATGAGCTGAGAGCTCAGTGAAGAAGGTTTTCAGCTGAATCCGTGATTCATTAAACACAAGTCAATGGGTGCCGTCACTTTAAAAGTCAAAAAAACCTCACATGTGAAGAATGAATGTCAGTAACTCCTGATGATATATTGAGGTCTTATGAAGAGAAATGATCAGCCAGTGGCATAAACTTAGCCTTCATGTTAAGACAGCGTCTTAAGACCAACTAGCAGTCAGCCAAGACTAATCCGTTTTATTTTTTGTATTCACCTTAGACTGACATACATAATGATATATAATGAAATTGAATTTAAAAAAATGTGTCCAGTCTTAAAGAAAAATTTAGCTGACTGACTTTTTTTGCAAACGGCCCCAGAAACTAAAGATTATTTACTGCAGTATTACTGTAATCCAGAGCCTCAGGCAAACAGATAATCTGATTCTTTTCTATGAACCGATTCTTTTGGACAGT
Organism: Enteromius afrohamiltoni; assembly: GCA_034779775.1. Lineage (NCBI taxonomy): Eukaryota > Metazoa > Chordata > Actinopteri > Cypriniformes > Cyprinidae > Enteromius > Enteromius afrohamiltoni. Next base: position 1,650,103 of record JAUYWG010000018.1, on the reverse strand, counting down.
TTGAACTGCTTCAATTGTTCACTAGTTTGTTTACATAATCAGGCAACGATGTAACACTTACACAACAGTATTATTAAAAGACCAAATAAAGTTGTGAAAAGTGGATGCTTTACACGCCTGAAGCATGAATAAACTTCATTTGAATGTTCGGTTCACTTGAGTCAAACCGATTCTTCAGTTCAGTGACTCTTGGATGAACTGGAGCTGAATCAGGATCATACTTCAGCTCATTTCCAGTCACAGTGACTGTCAGACGTCTGAGAGCGAACTGAATCGAGTGAATGTAGATCTGAGCTGATTCAGACCGATTCAAAAGAATGATTCGTTTACGAACCGGACCTTGCTGCGGATTACAGTAATACTGCTGTAAATAGTGTTAGTCTCTTGCACAGACTGATCATTTGTCTTCATTAGACCTCAGTATATCGTCAGGAGCCACTGAGATCCATTCGGTGTTGCCTGATGAGTATTTGTGACTCTTAAAGTGACGGTACCCATTGACTGTGTGTTTAATGATCGTATTCTACTGTAGAACAAAAGTCCCCTACATCCCAGCAGACGCTCACTTCTGTGTGAATTTCAGAAGGACGGGCCTGAAGCGGACCTGGCTGAAGGTGGAGGTGTAGCGGTTAATCAGCTCCTCGCAGCGCTGGCGTCTGAGCATGAGATTACAGCAGCTGGCGCTCTATCGCTCCAGACAGCTGGCGTGACGCAGCACCTCAGGGCTGTATTTAGTGGTGAGCGTCGGAGAGGATGTGTTTAAGAAAAGAAATATGACAGAAACCAAAATGACAGGCCTGCTCTCACTGACCGACATAAACACACTCACAGCCTGCCAGAGTGGAGTAAACAGAGAACGGACCCTAGCGACGAGTATTAAACACGCTCCAGTGTGAGGTGAGGGGGCATACGGCTGCTTATGACTCACGTGGACTATTCTGATTCATTTTGTGACGCATCTGGTCAATGTCTGCATTCTTTATACAATAACCAGCAGACAAACATCCCCGCTGAAGCAGCAGAGCTTAATTTTAGCATAACCCAACCCTTTAATTATCAGTCTTCCTCTCTTCCCAGGAATCACTCAGGAGAAACAACAACAACAACAACAACAACAACTTGCAGGAGCTTCATTTTATTTGCTTGTGCTTGTAGCTGCAACCATGCTCAGAACACTCTCCACCCAGACGCAGCCTTATAACAGCTGCATAAGCAATAAATACAGAGGATATAAAAACGTATATAAAAACGACAGCGATGCAGATGCCGTCGGGGCAGGAGTAAACACAGGAGGTGATATGAGAAGCTGCTCCTCCTGAAGCGGATCCATGGATCTGAAACACAGACGACACACCATCAGAACACGAGGGAGGAGCAAGAACACGCTGGACGTCTCACACACACACACCTTTGTTCAGGGCAGGTCGCTCTGGATGTGGTTCAGAATGTTCCCGTACACGATGTTGTACATTTGTTCCTTGGACATGGTTCCATCTAGTTGCACTGGAGCACAAACACAAGAGAGTCTCAGACGCTCCAGTAAGAGCACTACTGAACAGTATTGTGTTTACAGTACAGTTCTACAGTACCGTGTTCATCGCGAACACAAAGGGAGGGACTAAATGCGTTCGTGTTAGATTGTGTTGCTGTACTTTCCCTCATCTGGCCCAGGGTGGCTTGTTGTTAATTATAGAAAAGGTTGTTTTTAGACAAATTCACACCGGTCTAGTAGAGCAGCTCAAGCTCAAAGTTCTGGGTTACGTCAGGTGTGTTTTGGGGGTAGTTACGATGTTTGAATTAATATGGGATTAAATAAAGGACATTAGTCTTCATTTAATTTTTGCAGGTTTGTATCGTATTCAGAGGAACACTGAATGTTTAGTCTAGAGTTCTCTGGACATGGCGACCCCAGAGCGGTCACTGTTCACGAGTGACTGGAGAGGAACGCTTGAAAAAGAACTCTTTGGAAATGAAAAAGTAATGGCTAATCTCCAAAGAAATCTGCCTGGTAACGAGACTCAGCGCTTACCGACATCAACCCCTGAGTCTTCCATGATTTTAGTATGCTTGACATACATGGGCCAGACGTGTCCGTCGAACAGACCCGGGGGGTCCGGCACGGAATAGTTCCTTGAGCTGAAACACAGACGGAGTGAGATCAGGTGTGTGTCACAGCTTCCTCCGCTTCCTCACACACCAGGCGTCACTCACCTCCTCCTCTTTTTGCACTCTTCGTATGGAATGGAAATAAAGTATCGTTGGTTCAACACATCGATCAAAGGTCTGCGCAGAAGAAAGCCGCGTTCAGTACGAGCATCAAAGACCAATGGAACAGATGTGTTAGTGTACAGCATTAGTCTGTGAGAATAATAGAGTTACAGCTGCCTGATTAGCAGTGTCTTGACTCAATCCCATCACCGCTGTCAATTAAACCTTTCAGAGCGGCGGTTTACGCTAGTCTCTGACAGACAGCAGACTCGGGAACTATATTCAGTCTAACAGTCACTCGTATGATCACAGAAATACTTGGATGAAAGTTTAGAAAACGCCAATATCTTAGGTAGTGATCAAAAGAGCAAACGGAATATTTGTGATGATTGCATCACGTCAACGCTAGGCGGAGAAAGTGACGGTTTAACAAACATAAAGTAGTATTTATTAGCGATTATTACGCATCCGAAAACGATGTGCCGAACGACAGGAGTCTCGCCAGGCTCACCCGTAGGTGTAGAGCAGAAACCCCTCCACGATCAGGATGTGAACGCCCTCGTCTTCGTCCTGATGGCGTGGAAGGATCTCCGAGTCCAGCGTGTTGTTGACGCCGTGGGATCGTTCAAACTTGACCGGGTTCTGCTGCCAGGCGTGGATGGTGCTCATCATGGCGTCCATGTCCAGAGCGCTGATGACTGCGGAGGGAAACGCACGAAAGTGAGCACGAGAAAGCGGCACGGGACGCCAGACATGCAAAAAACACACACACCAACCCCTGGAGAAGAGCCCGGCTTACCATCATACTGCTTAAAGCCATCTTCATCAACTTCAATCTCATCTTGGGGCTGAAACATACACCAATGAGATGCACTCCAGAACACTGTGCACCCTCCCAGCGCTAAACCCGTAACATCTGACCCACCTGATCTCTGACCCAAGCTCTTTCGGATTATACTGACCTTGAAGAAGTCGTCCTGGTGCACCACGCAGCAGTTGGGCAGGTTCTTGATCAGTCTGTCCGTCAGGGTTGTTTTGCCACCGTTAGTGACCCTGCGGGACGGAAACAAGCGCGTTATGTATTTATTGTGAATGTGCATCATGTTATTAGCTGCAGATGACGTATGAACGCGTCACGAACGCCACGTGCCACACAAAAATAGGACTCAAAATTTTATTCTGACAACATTTACTCACTCAACTGTGTTGACGGTAGCCATTGACTTCCATATACTACAGACGTCAACGGCTACCATCAACGCTATTCTTTAAATAGCTATAATTGTGTTCAGTGGAGGAAATTATTCTCATGGAAAGTACTGACATCATCTTAATTTTTGGGTGAACAATAATTGTTCTAATTTTCACACAATTGTCTTTTTTTTTTTTTAATAATTAAATCATTCGGTTTTTTTTAAATCATTCACGCCTAATCCCTCTCCCGCCGTTTAGAAGCGCGCTAACTGTCATTGTGGCGGTTACTGTTTGAATTAGTTACTATGGCGATTCTTTCTCGCCCCTCGGAGAGCTGCACGCGGCCTGCACGCGCTCAGCACTCACCCGCCGATCCCGATGATGAACTTCATCCTCAAAACAAGTCAGACGCGCGTCAATGTGGGAAAAGTTGTTAATGACACCAATAACGGATCGATGACCGTACGAAGGAAAGCGTGAAAAGAGAAGGTTGAAGGAAACGTCAGCTACTCGACTCCTCCATGACGCTGAATGAAAGTTGGACGATGGCGCTTCCTCGCGATCTTCCACCAAAGAGAGACTCGTGCACTCGCTGCTGCTGAGACACTACTCGCTACCACGCGCTGATTGGCTATATACACGCAGAGGACGCCAGAAGAAGCCGCACCCAGCCAATAAGAGCGCAGGATCCTCAGAAGCTCCTCCCTGCGTGGGCCGCTGAATGGTATATTTTTATTGCGTGATTCACGATGGAATATATA
>JAUYWG010000018.1:1621616-1632078 GCA_034779775.1 Enteromius afrohamiltoni | reverse complement strand
CCAGCTGGTAAACAGCTGCTGGATCAGAGTCTGGCGAAGTTTTCTGTGACATAGTCTCAGGAGGCTTTTGATCCATGCGCAAGCTGTTTATTAAGAATAACTCGTGGTCGTACAGGCAGTGTTCAAAAACGGGCAGACAGTTCAACAAAGACAGAGCAAAGACAGTACCGGAAACAGGCGGGAGATCAGGGATACAGGCAGAGTTCAAAGTCCAAAGGTTCCCGCTGACGGCGGTCGGATGGAGCCACAGAGGACCGCCCCGTTACAGCTATCCAGCCTATTATATTGCTAAAAACTAAATATGTGAATGAATTGGCATAAGATTATGTGAAAACAACCTGAAACTAGCATTAAAGCAGCATATGGCATAACAATCTATGTACTTGTCAACGGGCGGTCCTCTGTGGCACTGTCCAACCGGCAGCAGCGGGAACCTTCCCCGGAGTACTAGTTTCCACCCGGATCGCTTTTTCCCGAACACCTGTGGGGATTTCCCACCACAGGTGTTCGCTATTATCTCCAATATAAAAAGGACCCACAGAGTGCAGTTAGTTGCGAGGTTTTGATCGTTTATCGTCAACTCTGAGCGTTTTGGTGGATTATTTCTGGACTGACCTGTTACCGATTGGATTGTTTATCTCGACGTTGATTCTTGCCTGTGACCCCGAACTTTGCCTGGACCTGGTTCTTTGATTCCTGCTTGCTGCCCCGACTCTTGCCTGGACTATTGTTTATTGATTTCTGCCCGATAACCCAACCTCACGCCTCTTTACAGTACTGTCTTTGGATTGTCTCTTCTCACAGAAACCCTCACCAACACAAGATCCAGCGACCATGCATGAACTCATCCGAGAAGTTTCACGTCAGGGTGCGATGTTACACACACACCATCAACAGTTGGAGAAGCTTACCAGTTTGTCTGAGGAGATGGGTCAATCTCTTCACACTTTGAATTCATCCATGCAGGCATTGAGCACCGCCATTGCTGCCCTCATGCCACTGCCTGCTACTCCACCTGTTGTTAATACCACCACTGCTGTTCAGCCATCACCGAGCCCCACCCACGCTGCATGTGTATCACTGCCGGAGAAATACGATGGCTCTCCAGGGAAATGTCGGGGTTTCCTTATGCAGTGCAGCCTGTATATCAACCGACAATTCAGCTCCTTTCCTGATGACGACAGCAAGGTGTCGCTGATGTGCTCATTACTGGTCGGACGGGCCTTGGAATGGGCAACGGCACTCTGGGAGGGTCAAGGAATGTCGTTCATGTCTTATGCTGAATTTCAACCACATTTTCGTGAAGTCTTCGACCATGCCACTGATGGGCGTGAGCCCAGAGATGAAATCCTCAGCCTCAAGCAGGGGTCCAGTTCTGCCGCTGAATTTACCATCCAGTTCCGGACACTCGCCGCACGGACAGGATGGCCACCAGAGCCTTTGAAAGCACTGTACCGCAAAGCCCTCAGCCGTGAGCTACAAACTGAACTTGCTTGCTGCGATGAGGGAAGATCGCTAGAGCCGTACATGGAGCTGGCCATACAAGTGGACAACCTGATCCGTTCTCGGCGCCAGCGCGCACCTGTATTCACTCGCTAATTCACCCCAGTCAACTCGCAGCCCAGTCCAGAACCCATGCAAATCGGTAGAACACACCTGACCGATGAGGAGCGTACTAAGAGGATCCGTGACAACCTGTGCCTCTACTGTGGACAGCCAGGCCACATTCGATCCAACTGCCCAATTCTTCCTCCTTGCAACATGCTCACTCGGGTGAGTAATGGTTCCTCTGAGCATTCTATGACTGTTCCCGTAACTTTATTAGTCAAGGGGAAAAAGTTTTTACCACAGCCTTCATTGACTCAGGGGCAGAGGGCAATTTTGTTGACGAAACGTTTGCTAAATGCATGCTTCTCCCTTTGTTTCCATGTGGACCACGGGTCGCTGTTGCGGCCTTAGACAGCCGCCCACTGGGGACCGGCGAAGTCTCCTGCACCACCCAGGATCTAACACTTCAAATCGGTCCCATGCACTCTGAAAACATCAGGCTATTTTCCATCTCCTCTCCAGACCATGCCATCATCCTCGGCCTACCCTGGCTGGAGCTCCATAACCCTGACATCTCCTGGTCCGATCATCAAATCCTTAGATGGTCTTCACGCTACCACTCTCACTGCATGAAACCCGTCCAGGCACCCGCATCACCTCACAGCTCAACTCAACCTGACCCCGAGGACTTCAGTACCCTTCCGGTCGAATACCATGACCTCAAGGAGGCCTTTAGCAAGGAGAAACCAACCACCCTTCCTCCTCATCGTTCAACGGATTGCGCTGTGGAGCTTTTACCTGGAGCCGTTCCACCCAAGGGCCGGGTATTCCCATTGTCACAACCAGAGACTGAAAGCATGCAAGCATACATCCAGGAGGAACTTGCCAAAGGCTTCATCCGCCCATCCACGTCGCCTGCATCAGCTGGATTCTTCTTGCATCGATTATCGAGGACTCAACAAAGTGACTGTTAAATATCAATACCCACTGCCTCTGGTTCCAGCTGCCCTCGAACAACTCTGCAGGGCCCGTTTCTTCACCAAGCTAGACCTAAGGAGTGTGTACAATCTCATTCGGATTCGCAAGGGAGACGAGTGGAAGACAGCCTTCTCAACTGCCTCGGGGCACTATGAATATTTGGTTATGCCGTTCGGTCTGTCCAACAGTCCCTCAGTGTTTCAAGCTCTCATAAACGATGTGTTCCGGGAAGAACTGAATCGAACAGTCATAGTCTATATTGATGACATTCTCATCTACTACGAAACTCTATCTGAACATATCCTCCATGTCCGCAACGTCCTGCAGCGATTAATCCACCACCAGCTCTATGCAAAACTAACTAAGTGTGAATTTCATCAGTCTAAAATTACCTTCCTGGGCTATGTCATCAGTCATGAGGGTGTAACCATGGACGAGAACAAAGTAAAGTCTGTGCTTGAGTGGCCACATCCTAAGACCATCAAGGACCTGCAACGTTTTCTGGGGTTCGCCAATTTCTACCGCCGATTCATTCGGAACTTCAGTAAAGTTGCTGCTCCCCTCACTGCACAGACGAAGAAGGGGTCCACGTTGCTCCGCTGGAACTCACTCTGCGAGGAGGCCTTCAAAGAACTAAAGGCCCGCTTCACCACTGCACCCATTCTGCGCCACCCTGACGCATCAAGCATGGGTATAGGGGCCGTCCTCTCCCAGCGCCATGGCTCTCCAGGCAAATTGTTTCCATGCGCCTTCTACTCCCGAAAGCTCACGCCTGCAGAAATGAATTATGATGTGGGAGATCGTGAGTTACTATCTATGAAAGCTGCTCTCGAAGAATGGCGCCACTGGCTAGAGGGTTCAACCTTACCTTTCCTGGTACTTACCGACCACCGAAATCTAGAATATATTCAAGGGGCCCAGAGACTGAACTCAAGACAAGCGAGGTGGTCACTTTTCTTCACACGTTTTAACTTCACCATCTCTTACCTACCTGGCACCAAGAACGGGAAGGCCGATGCACTCTCCCGCCAATTTGACGCCAACAATAACCCAGCTCCGCCTGAAAATATTATCCCTTCCTCCCTCATTGTGGCTCCCATAAGATGGGACATCATGGCTGAGATCAGCGAAGCCCAAGCTCGGGACCCGACTCCCCCGGAATGCCCTCCAGACCGTACCTATGTGCCAGAACCCCTACGCCAAAGACTCCTCCATCAAGTGCACGACTCACCTAGTGCAGGTCATCCTGGTATCTCAGCCACAATTGAACTTGTTACAAATAGATTCTGGTGGTCCACACTCATTACCGATGTCACCCAGTTCGTCCGTCAATGTGTGACATGCAATATCAGTACTATCTGGACTATTGCACCCCCTGCCTATCCCTGAGAGACCATGGTCTCACATAGCCATGGATTTCGTGACAGATCTACCCTCCTCAAACGGCTACACCACCATCCTCACCATAGTGGACCAATTCTCCAAGGCCTGCCGGTTTGTGCCACTCCTCAAGCTACCTACGGCCTGGGAAACGGCCAGGGTTGTTATGGAACAAGTCTTCCGTTTCTACGGAATCCCAGAAGATATTGTTACGGACAGGGGTCCTCAATTCACCTCCCGGTTATGGCATGCCTTTTGCGAGCATATGAACATCAACGTCAGCTTCCAATCCCCCATGTTTCCCTGGACAGGCGAACCATCCAACCTACCCACTCTTGATCACTGGTTACAGTGTAGCGAGGAAACCTGGAATCAGGCTCATGTACACCTTCAACGTGCCATCCGAAGAACCACAGAACAAGCCGATCAACATCGACGTCCCAGTCCAGCTTATGTGCCTGGCCAGTAGGTCTGGCTTTCTACTAGAGACTAACGCCTCCAGAGTTCCTGCCGCAAACTCAACCCCAGGTACGTGGGCCTTTTTCAAATACTCCGTCAGATTAATCCAGTTTCATACCGTTTGTCTTTACCTGCTCAGTACCGCATCTCACCCACCTTTCATGTTTCCCTGTTTCCCTGTTTATCGTCAACTCTGAGAGTTTTGGACCTCACACCTGTTTATGGTACTGTCTTTGGATTGTCTCTTCTGTGTGTGTTTGCCCCTATTGCCCTAAGCATGTATGATTATGAGAATGAACATACTGAAGGCAATATATATATATATATATATATATATATATACACAGTATTTATATACACACACAGTATACATATACAAGTTTATGCATATTTATTGCTTATAATACTGAAGAACTGCAAGATATAATCTCAATATACTAATATTTATTTATTTTTATTAATATATACATTTTTATTCTCTGGTGTAAAAATTTTGAGAAAGTTTGATTTCTGATTTTACACACAATTCTGAGAAAGAGGTCACAATTGTGAGATTAAAATGTCACAGTTACCTTTATTTAATTTTTATTAATATTTTGTATTTTTAATTTGTGGCCAAAAATAAACTAAGCACAAACCAAACAACAAACTACAGAGAATGAGCAATATGCAGGGGATGGAAAGGATGAGCTCTAACTGTTTCTTATTGCAGGATTCATTTATCATAATTATACAATCAAACTGCATGGTGAGATTGCTTATTTTAAGATAAGTGTTGATATTTCTGGAGCCCTCGGGTTGGTCTGTTTTACTGGGTGTCTCAGGGAGTTACTGATCACATGCTGGAGTTTTGGGAACTCTAATGATAAATCTGATTAGAACACAAGCCCCCGTGGAGCTAATTCAGTGCATTAGTTGATACACTGGCCTTTTTTTTTTTCAGATGTTATAGCTATTTTACTGATCTAAACTGATAAGATGCATAAATGGAATGTTGTTTTTATATTAATGACACTTGTTTAAAAAATACATATTTGTTTTACACATTCAGCAAACATTAAATTACAATTGGTCTGTTGGTCTGAACCATGTTATACACAAAGAAAACTACTTCTACAGGCATGTAAACTTTGGGGTAAAAAGTATTAAGGGCACTCAGGCAGGTATGTCTTATGCAATTGCAATCCTGTTTAAAAGAGTAAGGAGGAAAAAGTTTCATAGTGACTCACATAGGTTTTTAACCACAGAAAATATGTACAGTTTAGAAGTTTACTCTTGAAGTCATATTGAAATCTCTGGAATTTAACCACAGAGGGGTTAAATTCGACATTGATACCACCTTCTTTCCAAAGTCATTTGTAAACCTCTGGTTTGACTCCAAATTTCAGGTAAAAATTTTATTTTTAACCCCCCTCTGCATTTACATTATTTGCTTTTATGATTATTTTCAAAATAGTCTTCAAAAAAACAAACAAAAAATATTTTAATTATTCAATATAAATTAATGAAGAATTACATTTTAACTTGGACATTTTCTTAAATGAGGTTGATTTGGTCTATGTTTGTTCTGTTCTTTTATATTGACTCATTGTTTTAGGTTATTGTGTGGGTGTAGTTTAACACTTATAGAAAGAGCACACTTGCACACTTGTGACTATTCCAGACATATACATTAAATAGCTATTTTAAAGGAGTCATACAAAGCCAATGTTTCACAAGCTAATCTGATTCTTTAGGGTCGTAATGGAAAGTTTGGAATATAGTTTGTTATAAAGATAGAGTAAAAAACGCTTATTTTACCCTGTCAAAAACAGCTCTTTAGAAATAACTCTGTTATGTGTACTTCCCCTTTAAATATTCGCGAGCTCTGCTGACCCCGCCCCTCTTTTGCGAAGCACTCTTGGGGGATCTTTTTTTAGCTGTATTCATAGTGAAACTTGCTAATTAGCACATTATTAGGAAAGGTGATTTGCAAAGATTCGTTAAAAGACATTATACTCACTGCTTCTGTAGGTGAGACTGGATCATGAATGATTTGTACGAACATAAACACATTTCAGTTGATCAAGGGCGTGTTTCCCTTCAGAACCAAACGTAACGTAAATCCTTCGCATCTTCAGTCACTCAGGTAAATCACTACTGCTCTGTTCATTAATACATTCAACAACAAAACACCTCAATCTCTTAGGAGTCTTGCTTCTCTCTGCGTCTCGGTCTGTGTGACACACTGCTGTCAATCAACTATTGTGGGAGTGGCCTTTGAGAATGGCTTGAGTTCAGAAGGGGCAACTTATTTTTATTAAATTAAAAGAAAAATACTGGTGGATCTTTATCATTGTAGGGTGGTTGTGTACACACACTCCCAACACACATTTCAGTCCAAACAGCTTGAAAAAGTGCATGGGGCATCGGGTGACCCCTTTAAACAATGAAACAGTCCTGACCGCTGTTATCTACACCAATAAAAGCAAAAAACATCTAAACTAGTTAGTGCATTTTTTGTATCATACAGTATTTAGTTTTGTGTTGTCCTTCCTGGCATAGTTATTGGTTGTTTATGATCTTTTTTTGGCTAATTAATTTTTTCACTCCTCCGGGTGACTGGCACTCTAAGAGAGAACATATTATTTCTGATGTTCCCCAAGGCTTAGTTCTACATTTATAGCATACATGAAGCTCGATGACTTTCAACAAGATGACAGTTTCCACCATATTGTCTAATTCTATCTATCTGTCTGTCTGTCTGTCTGTCTGTCTGTCTGTCTTTCTGACTAACATTAAAGCTATTAAAGCTTGTCTCATGAATTTTACCATCCTGGTCTCATAAAAATATGTACCTCTGTGCATTTTTTGTGCAACACCATTTTTATGTGCCTTACTGCACGTTTCGCTCCACTGAGTGGGGCTAAAACACAGGTTTAATATGTGAACCCTTACACATTTTTATTATGTTGATATAGGTATGTATTGCAGCGGTTCAGAATTGAATATCGTTGACAGTTGCTAAAAGTTAATGCTCTATCATGTTGGATATATGCCCTACACCAAATCCAATCCTAAACCTACAGTTAACAAATGCAAAACTGATGTAAAAAGGCATTTGTTGATGCAACCGTGCCATTTCAGCTTCCTTTTACATAGATTTAAAATTTTTTTGTCAAAGTGTAGTTACACAGGAAACACCGGAGCTTCTTGCCTCTCAAGTACATTTCTGTACTCCGTGAGCTATGGTACAAACCTATAGTCTATGAAAACACATAGATATGAAGCTGGATATGTGAATTTTAGAATTTTACTTAAAGTCGAGAATTACAGTCATAAATTTCCTTTAGAATTTGAATCAATTATGAATTTGACACATTCTAAATTGACTTGCACTTCACAGCACAACCCTAGCAGATGGATGGATTACATTAAACACAGTGAGTCTCTGTTTATATATTCATAATATCCAGAAAACATTGAGTCCATTCATGAGAAAACCTTATATGTGCCGTTGCTTCTTACTGGGGTGGCGTCCAAAATTAGCCGAACTAATGGTTAGTGATTTCCCCCAAGAACCACCCATCCTACTACACTTCCATTCCCTGCTGCTTCAATTAAACAAATGACCCATAAAACAACAGGGCAATAGAGGATGCCAAGCGTAAAGAAACCCGTGCCATCTGAGGGGAGTATGGTCTGCTTTAATGAGAACCATAATTTAATTCAAATCATTGTGAGGGAGCAAAATAGTTTGTAATGAGACAGTTATGTAATGAACTGCACAGATATTATACATAGCATTAATATCCCATGATTATACATCCATAACATGACATGTTTTATGAGAATTCTGGGAGATTTTGGACACAGGAGACACGAAAACTGAGAGAATGGATATACTGTAGATGTTCTCTATGACTATATTGGGTGTTCTGGGATATGGATACCGGTGTTACATCATGTATGGGGCATCACCTGTGGCCATTTCAAGTGCCCTGCTCCAATCAGAGCTCCTGTGGTGGTCTGGGTTTGTATTAGAGTAAAGTGGTACTTTATGGCCTCTCCAGACCATGATAGTCCTACTGGCTTCTGACTCACTCGCTGATCAAAAGGACGGATGTGAGGACTTCTGTAGAGTGTGACTTCTGAACTGTGATGGAAAACATGTAGCTTTACAGTGTGCCCTAACCAGGTGTGACATGTTTTCTGTGTTATTGTTTTTTTCATCCACACAACCACCACTCATGACTCACAATGAGAGGTTTTATCAGTTGCTTGTTTTTTTTTGTATGCATTGGAGACAAAATATCCCCACAAAGAAGGAGAAATCCAAAATTCTTGTCCTTGTGGGGACATTTATTTTGGTCCCCATGAGGAAAAGCTTATAGATTATACAGAATGATGTTTTGGGGAAAATGTAAAAATGCCTGTAGTTTTGTGTGATGTATAGGTTTAGGTGGGGCAATAAAATATACAGTAGAAAAACCATGTGTGTGTGTATGGGTGTGTGAATATGTGCTTGATTTTTCTCACAAGTGATGTCTTAATGGTCCATTTTGTCTATACACTTAACACATATTATCAGATTATACAGGTAGTAATATTTACCTTGATTAGATATTTTAATAGGTTATTGCTTTCATTTATTAAGGCGTGACAAAAGACAGTTTTAGTGTAATATTTAGAAAATATTTGATCAAAACTGCAGTCAAATTAAAATTATTTGATCAAAACTAGAGTGTGATATTGTGAAATATTAACGTAATATTTTCAATGTCACATGATCCTTCAGAAATCATTCCAAAATGCTGAGTTGGTTCTCAAGTACTATTATTTTTTAATATCATCGTTGAAAACAGTTTGTGTTGTTTTATATTGTTATAGAAACCATGATACATTTTTTTTTTATTTCTTGATATCAGGATTAATTTGAAATTGTAATCTTTTATGACATCGTAAATGTATTTGTCACTTTTGACCAATTTAATAGATTCAATTGTAAGCATAATACATATACCTTTACCAAATAATTTATTTCTTTAAAAGAATAATAAAAATACAAATAAGAAGAAAGTTAGCAGGCTACATTTGATTGTTGTGTATCATGTATGTTTATGATTTATTTCTCAACGAGGGCAGAAACAAATATTGAATCCATTGAATTTAAGACCAGAGGCAGTGCAGACTCTCACTTTTGCAAGATCCTGTCTCCAAATTATAATTTTAAATGCATGCATTCATCACTTACACTATTTCACTTTCTGTTAAAATATTGCATAGTTGCATTTGTGTTTGACTTTATAGTCTTTTTACATTTTATATATTGTGGTGGTAAAAGCACTGGGATTCGTACCCCCTCTCCATTACTGCCTCTGTTTAAGCATCTACCAAACCATCCATCTTTCCTCTCTCATGCCATCCATCTTTTGTAACTGTCAATCGTCCTTTAAGCCTTCATTTTTCCTTGTCTTCCTCTTTCTCCCTCCCCGATTCCCACTTCCACTCTTGGGCAGCCTGTTTAAGGTCACTGTCAATCTTATTATGGGGGAGGATGTGTAATTACCTCATCCATCCATGAGGTACCACAACCAGCATCTCCAGACCAAGCTGAAGCTCAACACCACAGCATTATATAAATGATCTTAGCTGATATAGGGTGGTTTAAAAAAAAACAAACAAACAGTCGATTCCTGTTCAATATATAGGTCTTGTCCCGATATGTTGACCCTTTTTGTCATTTGACTAGTCTTTTTTTTCAACAATTAGTTATTGTTTATTGCTGCTCTAATGCAAATTTTTGGTATGGTAACACTAGGATCATGGGTTTGATTCTAATGGAATGCATGAGCTACTATGAGTCCAAATGTATTAAATGCAATGTCATAAGAGATAAGATAAGATAAGATAAGATGAGAGAAGTCTTTATTAATCCCGAAGGAAATTGTTTCTCTAGTGGCTGCATATTTCCACAACTACAGATACAATGAGATAAAAAGAGAAATAGAAATAAAAATACAGTATATTATGTGAACTAACATATATAAATAGTAATATAAATCTGTATATTAAAAAAGAAAATACGGACTGTACAGAAAAGTGCAGAGTTGTCTCT
>JAUYWG010000018.1:1605644-1621516 GCA_034779775.1 Enteromius afrohamiltoni | reverse complement strand
ACTTCAGTTGTGTGTAATGAATCTAAAATATATGAAAGTCTAATGTTTATCAGTACATTACAGAAAATAATGAATATACACATTTTGAGCACAAATCTTTAAAGCTTCAATTATCAAAAAAAAAAAAAAAAAAAAACATATCATGCAATAGCAGTTTGAGGCTATTAATAAATATTTCTAATTTAAAGTAATTTCTATATATCACAATATTATCACCAGTGTAATTATTAAGCACATTAAAAGGTTTAGACAGGAATTCTCTGACATGAATAATATTTGTCTTCTATGTTAGTATGTATAATGTATACAGTAATGTTTAATACATGTGTGTGTGTGTGTTTTCTTCAGAAAATAAAATTACCCTATAGATGAATGGTCAGTTCAAAAGAATGTAATTACAAGGGTAAGAGAGGGTGGGCTTGGTAATTAAAAATGAAATTAATACAGATTTTAATGAAAATGTTATGTTAGGTAAATCTAATTCATTTGATCTAAAGGGTAATCATAAGATGAATTTATTAGTCTGTAACTGTAGCTTTATTGTTATATAGAGACTGCAGTTACTGATGTCTTAAAGACACAGAAGCAATTATCACTTATAATGATGATAATTTTTGGCCCAAATAAACCTTGATTATCATTATTAAATGGACCTCATGTAGAATAAAACAATACCATACGATATAGTATTATTTAATTACTTTAATTTCTCCATAAAGCTATTGGGTAATCAAATAGTCATTTAATCTGTAAATGTTTGTAAAAGCAGCTATCAGTAGTGCACGTGCTGAAAACGCACTCACACTGCTCTCTGTCACTTTTCTTCAATGCCAAACACTAAGTGCCACCTGCATTTCGACCTACATTTCAGTCTAAATCAGTTTGATTTATGATTGTGCTGCAGTAACAAATAGTTAACGTCAGAACATCAACAACACAAAATGTTTGAAGCAAATCCAAACACCAAATAATTGATTAATGACTCTAGGGAAACATTTGAAGAAAAAGAGACTTTCGATTACTTCCTGGAGTGCTGAGAGCGCTGTGGGTGTGTGTGAGAGAGGGCTGGATTGTATCTCTGTATTGTGAGACTAGTACAGGAGATAATTAGCTGTCAGAGTGTATTACTGCTCTCAGCTGGAGCTGATAAACACAGGAGAAGAGCTCTCACCTCACACAACCATACTCTATTTTCATACTGTGAACACACACAGGAGCCAGAATTAACACTTGCTAAGTGCCAAATACGAGTAAAATTTGGTGTTGACAAGTAAATAAAACACAACCAGTTGACTGGAAACTTTTTGGTTGAAACTGCAGTGTAAGAATCAGATTTTGGAAGTTAACAACAGGGAATGTTCTCAGATCTTTGCCTAACAATCTGGCAAGGCTTTCTTAAAATTGTAAATAAACATTGTTATAGTACACTGTAAAAAAAACAAAAAAACAAATGATAATAAAAATCTGTAACATTTGTGTTAAAAAAAACCAAAACAAAACACCAGCTGTAGTTGCCAGAATAAAACCAAAAAAAATGGTTCAAGTATTTTTTGTTTTAAGGTTTTGAGTTAAATGTACAGTTAAATACCATAGTTTATGATAATAAACCATAATAACTAATATAATGTAAATATATCAACCTATTAAAGTACTGAAATCTTGTACCTTTGGAATTCACTGATATCACCACATGCAGGGTGTGATGAGAAAGTCATGATAAACCCCATCAAAGTCCATCAAAAGCAGCTTAAATGTGAACATCTATAGTTAAGGTGCTCAGTGTCATTCACACAAACACTAAACACCATCATGGTAAGATTCATTAAACTGGAATTTGCAATAAACATTCATTTAACATCACATTTAACATACAGCAAAACTCATAAGAAAAACTAATTTTTTTTTCAAATAAAAAACATCAAATTGAAACTAAATTTGAAATGCAGTCCAGGGCATTGTTTCCCTGTAAATTTAACAGGAATTTGCCATTAACAATTTAACGGCTTTTTTGTTTTTAGCATTTTTACTGTTAAAACACAGTCATTTTTTGTGTTACTTGATCTTTACTAAAGTTCTCATCACACACACTCAAATTACACATTGCTCATCATTCATTGAAAATGTTTTTTTCCTGAAACATTTTGGTTGAATATTCTTCTTTTTTCATATTAATTTTTTATATAATGTTCAGAAAACATTCAAAAGTAAAATTCCTCTAATTTTGGAAAGTTTAAATATAAAAAGTTTGAACGTACAGAAATAATATTTTTAATAAAAAGTAGGGAGAACATGGTAAACTTTAGCAAAACATGCTTAGAACATACAATGTAAGTACAATAATACATTTTTTAATAGATTTTCATTCACTTCATTATTATTATTATTATTATTATTATATAATTACGTTGTAGTAAGCAAAATATTAAGCAAATACAAAAAATAAGTTTTGGATCAGTATATATGTATGTTTTTCACAAAAAAAGAGACCATGTTTATTTGATTAGAAAATACTGTAAAACTATTGTAAAATATTATAAAATATTGCAAAATACACACTATATAATTTTTTTCAGGGTTCTTATAATTAATGACAAATGTATAACATTTATTTTATTTTATTTATTTATTTTTTTCCAAGTTACCCCAGATTTGTGTGTACTTTCTGTAATTTTCTCTTGTATTATTGCCAGTGCTCTCATGTGACTGCGAAAAAATATCTGCTCATGTGCAAAGTCCAGCGCTGATAACTTTTGTTTTCATCTGAGAGACATCCAGCCTGATAATTATTAAACCCCTCAGCAGTCTGTCTTGCAGATGTCTTTATTTGCCTCATAAAGGAGCATCACAGCCGCTCTGTGAGTGTGATCGGTGTGAAGAAACAGAGAATCATTAGGGGACAGAGTCCAAGATCAAATTTTAGAAGGTGGTTTGCATGTGATTTTATTGAATTATATTACAATACATACTATTATACACACTCGCGTTATTGTTCTATCATGAGCTGATAAGGAGGGTTTTATGTGTTCACGCACGTATAATTAAGATTAGCAGCTGATATGAACATGTCAGTCAAGTTCAACTCTTAGAAGAATGTGACAGGATCTTCCTGTTGGAAATCATCATCATTTGGTTTCTAATGTTTGTGTGTGTTAATGTGTGTGCGCGTGTGTTTTGATGCAATAAATAAATAAACAGACCTGCCAGAACAAAATACATAGGATTATTTATATATATATATATATATATATATATATAGAATATTATTATTATTATCACAACAATTATTATTTAATGTCTAAAAGAAAGGCTTTTAGTAATCGAATATGAATGTATCATCATCATATTATTATTATTATTAATTACAATAATTAATAATTAATTAATTAACAACAATTTGATTGTAAATTCACCTAATAAAGATGATGTTGATTGTTATATTATGTGTATTATGTCTATGTAGTATGAATGTCTATGTAGTATGTGCTATAATTAATCCATATGAACCAATAATGTCATGCACACACACACACACACACACACATATATATATATATATATACAGTATATACAGGGATCCTGTCTCCACGTCTCACATTATTCTTTGCTTTCAGCACAGTTTGGCTGGATTTGTAAGTTTCAGCACAGCTCTCCATTTCACTTTTGTTCTGCATCCATTTTCCCCACATAGCCGGCTCCAAATCTATTCTCTCACATGTCGGACCTGCAGCTCCAATCCAATTCTGGTACCTGAAAGTAGAACTGGCAATTCAATGGTGAGGTATTGATTCCTCTCCACTGTGATAGCTGCTTGCGTTGCTCTTAACCTGATACGGCCATCAGAGCTTGACTGCAGGTGTACAGGCACATCTGGAGCTCACTGGAGAAAGGCTGATGTTTCAGCTCTAGCTCTGACTCTAAAGCTATCATCACAGCAGAGTAGTTTTCAGTGAGCTGTTAAAGCTGAGAGATCGCTTCAGTTTCGAGTGCTAAAGCACACGATCGGCACTACGGGTCGGGTTTCGGCCGAGTCCCGTCACGCAGCTCATTTCTGTAGAACTGATAACCTCAAATGGTTAGCTTATAGAGTAAACAAGACGGCGACTGCATTGAACTCTGGTCATGCTCTCAATGAAACGTCTAAGAAACAGTTAAGAGTTCATCCACAATCCGTCTACACTGCAAAATCTTTTCTTTCTCACGATTTTTGTCTTATCTTCAAGTATACGTTTCTAAACATTTGTAAATCAAGATACATTACTTGAGAAGCAAAATGACAAAATAACCTTTGATGTTGAATAAAGTATCATGTCTTTATCAAATAAATGCCTATTTATATAGTAACGTTTTCAATTAATTGACCAGAATCTTTCTGTTGTTGTTGTTTTATTAAGTAAATTAAGTAATTTTTTCTTATCCCACTCGCAGATATGTCCTTGTTTTAATCATAAACTCACATAATTGTTAAAAAAAAAGGTTTAATATATTTTGCTTCTAATATAAATTAATCTTGATTTAATAATTTTAAGAATTGTTTTTAGTAAGCTAGAAACATGCTGAGAATTTAAAAAATTAAAAAATCATGCAGTTTTATCTGTCTTTCCATCTCTAACATACCTTCAAAAAAGCTTGTTTTGTCCCTCACTCATGTCAAAGATCAGTCCTCAGATCGTGAAACAATCCGACTTAATAAAGTCTTAAAGAGGCTCATAAATGGCACATGGAATTGCTTCATTAAAATGTACTTATTAGTCTACGGATAATTTTATGTCTCTAAGCTCTCGTTCAACACATCACTGAAAGGAAATCCCACATTTCCAGTTTAAATCTGAACGTCTCGTCTAATTGCTTCTTTGAAGCCTTCTGAAACAGTTTCAGTAACAATATTTTTGGAACAGAAAATATTTTGCAAAATGATTTTTGTTCACCACAGATGTGGAGCTAAAAAAGTTATTTGACAGCTTAATCAGGCGCGGTCCCGATAAACAATGCAGTGATAAAGTCCCCATTAATATAATTTCTGATGGATAAGATCACTCTTTTGACATGAAGACAGAAGAAATGCTTCGTCATGTCTTACGTAAACAAACAGTGCGGCGTGAAGAACATTGTTTCAAGGAGCATTGCTTCATAACCATGACCTGTGGTAGACCATCATGTAACCAATGTTCTTGTTGTAAAGCTGTAAAACACAAAGACACCTACTCAGGACTTTAATTTTACTGCTACATAAAACAGACAGTCCAGTTCAGTTCCTCTGCAGTGTGCTCTGACTTCAACTCACACACAGGACTGAAACAGGAAGGAAACAACAACAGTCAGGGTAGGACACTATTTTAAAGAAACACACACACACACACACACACATATATATATATTATTTTCATTTTATATATATTTTTAACTATAAGAATTTGTCCACTGTATAATGTACTACACTGTATTGTATAATAGAACACACACACACACACACACATATGTGTATATATATATATATATATATATATATATATATATACATATATATAATTATATATTGTTTATATATTGTGTATATATTGTTTATTGTATTAATATATCCTTGTATAACTTTTTATGCAGTACTGTCTGTTGCTGTACAATGATGGCTTTTGTTATCCTGACATGTTTATGACTCTTAACCCTTTAACTTTCACCCCTAAAAAATGATTTATAAAAATAGTTTAACATAATATTATTTTTAGTCAACATCTAATAAATAGCGTCCAGCACCTTTTTTTTGTTTTTATTTATGTTTTTTATGTAACTCAACCGTACGGTTAAGATGTCAGTCTATGGTAAAATTACATTTCTATGGCTTAAATTCAATTCAGATTCAATTTAAATGACAAATTCAGGAGATATTTCGCAATAATAAACAATGCTTTAACTTTATTAGTATCTTGGGTACATTTCTTAACCTTGAGGGTCCACAAAGAAAAAAAAAATAAATAATATATATATATATATATATATATATATAAGCGTCTGTATAATATGCTTACTATATGTAGCCGCAGACGATACTCCATGTTTTTTACTGACATATCAACCATACGGTCACGCATGATTTTGGCTAATTATGGTAAATAAACATTTGTGCATTTCTCATATATTTTGCTATATTTATGTTCTTTAACCCCTACCCTATTCACAACAACATTATACACAAACACCTTATGGAAACAGGAGTTTTCTAATACAAGCAGTGAAAAAAAATTCTCTTTTATCTCTTTTGATAGATTTATTCTTTATCAAAGTAAGCTCAACTGTATGGTAGAGATATCAGTTCAATTAGGCCATTTGCTGAACATACAAATGTTTAGTTGTTTAGCAATATGAGAATTGCTTTGCAAACATATTATGTTTCACCCCACAAGCTGCTGTGAAAATGAAAAGCAATCAATTTAACTTTGAAGGACTGAAATTAAATTGAGACTGTTTGATCCATAAGAACAATTATGAGGCTTGTCATTCGAGTCTGTTCAAGCGAACAATCATTTTTTAAATACTCCAAAATCCAGTGTTTTGTTGAAAAATCTTTTGAACATTAGCATGTGCATTTCATACAGAGACTCAAGGACATGAACTGTGTATGTCAAAGATGTTCAGGGAGATGAATCATTGGATGCTTATGCTTTTGTGTGTATGTGTGTTGACCAGATGGGAAAGAGGCGCTTCTCGGGGCTAGAGGTGTCCCTGATGGTGTTGTTTTCATTGGTGCTGGTGGTCGCTGTCGCAATGGTTGTTCTGCTGGCCACTGGAGAACCAGGGACAATGAAAGAAGGTAGGTAATCAGACACCAATAATTTATTATACACCAATATTTTAACCAATAATCGTATAATAAAAAAAATAGTATTAAAAATAATAATTATTACAATAACGCTTTTATTTAGCAAAAATGCATTAAATAGATCCAAAGCAACACCAAAGATTTTTACATAAAAATAAAACATCTTTTGGATGAGAAAAATAATCTTGTTTTTGAATTTTTCAAACCCCATTAGCAGACATTTCTTTTTATTTTACTCATTAATTTTATTACTTTTTAATTAAACATATCCTAAAAAAACTAATTCAGATATTTCTACTGTAAAACAAGACGAATATAATGAATAAGAAGATCGCTGTTTATGTATATTAATGTAAATAATTTCAAATTAATCCTGTATGATGGGCTATACTTTGCTTTACATCAAACACTTATATATATATATATATTTTTTTTTTTATTTAAATTTTTTTTTGCCCTTGATGTGGATATATATATATATATATATATATATATCTCCACACCAAGGGCAAAAATATTGTCCTGTGGGACTGTAGCTCTTGAGGAGCAGTTTATTAATGACAAAACACAACAGCCGCCTCGTCAAGGACATAGAGAAATGCACAAGTCTTTGATGTTGGACTAAAGTATAAAGAATATGTCCATCCTGATTGTTATCAAGGACACCCAGCAGAGAGAAAAGCAAAAGCAGAGCCAGAGAACAGAGGCTCTGATGAGCGGCTCGCACGGGGACGAGAGCTCAAGCACGCACAGACTGCCTTATTATGACAGATGTCACTCTCAATTTCAATTTACCGCCATGATGTTGGTCAAGTGCTTGGTATTTAAAGGGGACAAATTGAGTCTGGGACAGCTTAGGTGAGGCGAGTCTG
The DNA here is from genome assembly GCA_034779775.1 of Enteromius afrohamiltoni. NCBI lineage: Eukaryota > Metazoa > Chordata > Actinopteri > Cypriniformes > Cyprinidae > Enteromius > Enteromius afrohamiltoni. The sequence continues at coordinate 1,613,833 of JAUYWG010000018.1, read as the reverse complement.
TGTGCTCTCAGATGACCTTGTTTTAGGGGTGCAGGGTACTGATGGAGATCAGGCTACAAAAAGTACAAATACGATTTTTGGAAAACATCATATGTAGCATGCTTTTAGGAGAAATGTGGTAGCGTTTGATATACAATTTTGGTCTGTGATTACATAATAACGCCTGTCTGATCATGTATGTACGTTGGAAGAATTCTGGCCTTGTATTTTTATGTTGTATGGCAATAAGCCAGTGTTTGATTACTAGTGATTATACAACAGTTATGGGTTAAGGTTAAGTTAAGTAATGTGTCTAAACACATTACTGTAAAATAAAGCACATATAGTTGCCAAGCAACTTGTAGTATTAATGAAGAATTGAACTGAATTGAACTTTCAACATTGATAATAATAAGACATGTTTCTAAATCAAATAAGTACGTTGGAATGTTTCTGAAGAATCACGTTGCACTGAAAACTGGAATAATGGCTGATTAATATTAAGTTTTGCAATAAAATATACTATCAAATAAATGCACTGGAAAAAATGACTTAATATTTTTGTCTTGATTCTAGTCAAAATATGTACAAATTCCAAAATCGAGATACTTTTACTAGATAAGAAAAATGACTTAAGATTTTAAGTCTTGTTTTTATTGTTCAATAATTGCACTTGTTTTAAGCAAAATGCACTTCTCCTGAAACAAGAGTAAATGGCTATGAAAATGGTTATTTGTGATATTTGTCTTCAGATTCTGGATCAGATCCAGACATCGTCCCGGAATGTCCGAGCATTTCACAGGGAGAGAGAGTAGACTGTTTCCCAGATGGCAGTGCTTCCCAGGTAAACTGCGCTGGATATGGCCCACATTCCATGCAAACTCCCAGCATGCTTTGCTAAATCTTCATATGTGTCCTTGCAGCAAAAATGTTTGGAAAGGGGTTGCTGTTGGAGCCCTTTGAACGAAACCAACGTCCCCTGGTGCTTCTTCTCCAAAAACCATGGCTACAGCGTGGTCAGCGAAAGCAAGCCAGACAGCACACGTGAGTTCAGCCCGATCCAAGAATAAAATGCTGTAATAAAACATTATGATACGTATCACTGGCTTTTAGATAAGTCTTTGTATTACCTCTTTTGTCATAAGCTTGAGATTATTTTGAAGGTGGGAATGGTGTATCGCCACAAGATATCACCAGTGCACCCTTCAGCAAGGTTATATCAGGGGAACGCTCTCTTTTCATGATGCTATTACATGGCGAAATTGTGTGAAACAAACTCTGCTGACCTTGGTTTTGTAAATCCGAAAAAAATGATAAACTGTTTTCAAAGGAATATTTCAAGGCTTCTTGTTAGCTGCTTTTAATAAGGGTTGGGGATTGCAATAAACTCTTTATGCAGCTTGTAAAAGTTTGTGTGACGATGATATCTCCATTCATTTGGATCGTCGAGGAGAAGTTTGTTTAATAAGACTTATTAAATCCCATAGACATTGAATTCGGGACTTGAGCCATTTCCTTCAATGTTCAAATCTGCTTTCCATTGAAAAGTTTTGCATCTGACCATGTAGCAAAGAGAGCAAATGTTTCATAAAAACCTCATGGAAAATGTTTCCTTTGCTGCAGACATTCAGGCCAAGCTAATAAGAATGGATGCTCCATCTCTATTCGGAGGTGATATTAAAGAGTTGACCTTCTCCGCTGAAATGCAGACAGAAAACCGTCTTCGATTTAAGGTCTGTTTACAAACTGACACAAATAGCCAAAGATTTATGTAAACATGTCTATAATGCTATGCAATGTTCTCTCTGTCTGCCAGATCACTGATGCAAATCAAGCCAGGTTCGAGGTTCCTCACGAGCATGTGAAGTCGCTATCCGACACTCCCAGCGGACCCCTAAAATACAGACTGGAGCTGGTCCAGAAACCCTTTGGGGTGAAAGTTTGGAGAAGAACATCTCCTGAAAAACTCCTGTGAGTGTGGAGCTTCTGGTATTTTTTCTTCCTTTTCACGCACAGATCATGTTGGCTCTTTTTGAGCTCTGCGCATTGCTAACAATGCAGCACGAGTGTTTCTTTGACTAAATGAAGAGCAATCACAACACCAAACAGACAGAAATTAGAGGCATGAATAGAATAAGGGATTCCGGTGAGGTATGAAAGAAGCCTGAAGCAACGCAAACAAGCTTTTTGTAAAGCAGCCGGTGTTGGTCTCGTTGAAGTCTGTTGATGAAAATTGCTTTGTTTCCTTTTGTTATTGTCTGCCGTCATCTGTGTGTTTTTGTGTACTGTTGAAAAATGACAGGCAGGTTATGAATAAGTCCTGATTCTGCGTTCGAGTCGAATTTGATCATTTCAAGTCACAGTGACTATCAGGCCTGCTTCTTGCATGTTGCCTTCGTCACCAAAGCTATTTATTTCAGTGACCTTTTTTAAAGAAATATTAAAGCAATCTGAATGACACTGCGCATTAGACCTACACACACTCTTTGCTTTTTTTATAAACTATGTGAAGTTAGAGGGACTCACTGTAATTGCTAGCACTTTTTTTTAGGTTGTTTGCTAAAAATATGATTTGTTTCAGCTAATTGAGTTGTGGCCCTGGAATTAATTAATTCTTATCCTAACACCCTAAGTCCGGTTCCATAGACATGGCTTAGCCCAAGCCAGGGTTAGTCCATAGTTCAATTACAAATTACAAATAAAATAACATTACTGGTGTGCATCTTAAGACAGGCAGTGACATGTTTTAAGATCAGTTTCATCTGGAACTTATTTACATTTTGGCCTAGCATTACGCTAAAGCATTGTCTGTGAAACTGGGGGTAAATGTAAATTTTTAGCAAGTAAATTTAATGAACAAAGAAAATGAATTCATTCATTGCTAATAGAGTAAATGTAGTGTTTCCTTACTATTCAGCTCAGATGTAACCTTGAACAACAAACTCAGGCAGTTTCATAAAGTACAACATACAACTTTTACAACAAACTTCTGTAATGATGTTTGCAACATATAAACATTTAAAATGTAACTTCAAAATGTTCAAATTAATGTTAGCAGGTCTTATGTTTTACTTTTTAGAGTAATTACCACTAAATGGTTACTACATATCCGTTGTTTGAAGATATAGGTAAGCATTTATGACATTGAAATAAATGATTTACCATTTAAGAACAGGTAATGTATAAAAAATATAATGTATATTAAAAATAATCAGCGGACTGTTAACTTTCGACCTTTTGGCCGTTATGCGAAGCTGTTCAGTTTACACCGAAGCATTAACTCTGTGATGGATGTTGCAATGTTTAATGATTATATGTACATCAAATTAAAATAATTATCCAAATTACACACTGATTCCACATGAAATGTTGACCTTATAAAAACAGCTTTCAACAGCTGAATTGCCCAACCTTATTTCCAAAGAACACAGCGAATAGCTGCATAAAGTACAGAAATGGGGCTTCTTTATGAAAACAGTCATTTCCTTTTATGTGATCATAGTCACGTCTGTATGTGTGTTGCAAAACAGTCAATGACTGGTAATCTTTTGTCTGATAAAAAGCCTGACTTAATAGCCTAATAATGATGCTTTTAATCATAGGAGTACATGATTCATAAAGAGGTTTCAGCATGGACTGATATATCAGAAGGAGTGGATATGCGTAAAATTCTCATTAATCTTATCTGCAGTGATGTTATTTTTAAAATTCCTAGTAGAGTTTTAGATAAGAATATGCATATGTCACACAATGATTCCTAGCTATCAGCTATGGTTTCAAAAATAAAAAAAGTTGTTTTCCTGGTCACAGAAGAAGAACTTTAGATGACCCATCATCAGTATTTGTCATGAGGTTTGCACCCTTATGTATTTGAAGCCATTGTTGAAGGGTGAATCTATTGGTCTTGTTCTTGACAGGTTTTTTGACATTGACACACAAACCGAGCTGTGCAAAAACATATTCTTCACTCAATCTCTTCCTCTCTTGCTTTGTTAGGTTTGACACGACCATTGGGCCACTGGTTTTTGCTGATCAGTACCTTCAGCTTTCAGCTAAGCTCCCCTCTCACAATATTTATGGCCTTGGAGAACACGTACATCAGACCTTCCTCCATAATACCAACTGGAAGACCTGGCCTATCTTCACAAGAGATGCTTTTCCTAACGGAGTGAGTCATACTGTAATATTCAGATTGACTCTGTTCTAAACCAGTATGATTTCATTGGTCCAGTGAAATACATGTTTTAGGCAAGTTAATTGAACAATACCCTGAAAAGGATGCAAAAGCATCATGAAATTAGTTCTCATGCACTATATTCTGAATATTTGAAAGTCATTTGATTTCAATTACGATTATTATTTTCTGAGAACTGATCCTAGTGGATCACTGAATCAGTGAATGATCATTGAGTTAAACACTGGATCGTTCTGCTTCATACTTATGGTCTACTATACTATTTCTAACAGTATCTGACTTGTATAAATAAGATTAGTTTGTATGACCCCATTCAATTCAATTTGCCACATTGTTTTCATGTGAACTAACCCAGGTAATTTAAAGGACTACTCCACTTTTTTCAGGCTCATTTTCCAACTCCCCAAGTTACAGTATGTACAGTTGAGTTTCTGTATGTACACCTGTTCTGGTGGTAGCACTTTTAGCACAGATTATATATAGATAATTGAATCGGATTAGATCGTTAGCATCATGCTCAAAAATGGCCAAAGAGTTTTAATATGATATTAAACAGCACTGTTTGCACTGGGAGCATACCTTTACAACACTGAGACATTTGCTAGAGACACTGTGTAATATCATTGCGCCTGCTGCAGCCATGGTAAGGTAGTGAAGTTCCTTGATTATTATGCTGGAATGAGAGTATAATTCCTAGCCATTTTGGCCTAGAAAACTTTTCATTTTCCATCAGTCTTAGTATACAGTGTAACTACAGTAACTACTAAGAGTCAAGTTTTAAATTTGCAAAATACTGAAACGCCATTTTTGAGTGTGATGCTAATGGTCTAATACGATTCAATGATCTATGCTAAGCTATGCTAAAAGTGCTACCACCCGGAGATCAGCTGAATAGGTTCAAAAATGATAAAACTCAACTGTTATAATTCTTGGGGAGATGGAAAATGAGCCTATTATCAAAAAAAAAAAAAAAAGTGGAATGTTCCTTAAATGTAGCACATTTTTTGGTTACCTAACGAACGTCTTTTTTACAGCGCAGTGCCTGTGAGGGTTTTTTTCTGTGTAGTATTACTTGGCATTTGTATCTCAAGATCATGGAACATAAATGTCCCAATAAACTGATTAAAGGGTCAAAATGTGCCATTACAAACCTGAATGTCTTTTCTTACCACAGGGCACACACAACCTGTACGGCCATTACCCCTATTTCACATGTCTGGAAGATGCGAGTGGCCAGTCCTTTGGTGTTTTCCTCATGAACAGCAATGCTATGGGTAAACAGACCCTCTCCTGAGTAGTTTTATTGTGATAGCTTTTTTTTGCATTGTTGGTCACAAACATGAGCTTTGCCATGGGCAGAAGTCATAATCTTTAATAGCATGATTTGTGATGTCTGTGCACAGCATGTATAGTGTTTGGTGTGTTTGCAGTAGCTGCTTTTGTTAAAGGTTAGCAAATTAGAGCAATTTAAGTTGTTTACGTCTGTTCTTACGTCTGTCTGTTCATGTCTGTGTGCAGAGGTGACAGTCCAGCCCGCTCCGGCTGTAACCTTCCGGACTATTGGTGGTGTTCTGGACTTCTACATCCTGGTTGGAGAAACACCAGAGGCAGTAGTGGATGAGTTCACAAAGGTGAGTGTTGTGGGCAGATAGAAATAGAAACATCAGCAACACTTGTCGACAAAGTTGTAAACACTCTGGAAAGGCTTTGTAATGTTAGGGATCCAGCATGGTGGACAGCATACAGTACAGTATGTGTGTGTATAAAAACATTTTTACTAAATACTAGAATTTATTATACAGAAATGATTGATTCGTATTGGTCAGTTGTCGTATTTAAATGTTTTTGCATACTTTCCACATACAGAAAAAAAAGAAAAAAAAAAAAGAATTGCTTTTTTTCTTAAGAGTGGAAAATTAAAATGCGCGTATTTTTCCTCATAATTGCAAAGAGTTTAATTTGTGTGCACTCACAACATCAATAAAACCTTTTTAAGGCTAAGGAAAACAAACAGGGTGGCTTTCTGCTGTCTCCATCTTGAGCAGGAACTAAATATTACAATAATAAAATAATGCTATGTTGGTGAAGTTAAATTAAAAATTCAAAAAAGCCTGTGGCATCCAACCTGTCATTCTTAACACGAAAAACAGCAATAAAAGTAGGCTTAGTTGTGTTTGAAACTCTTATTTATCGATTTAATGAGACATTCGTTTGTATTAAATTGTTCTGATTTTATTTTATTTTATTTTCAATATGCATTAGAATGTTTATTATTAAGCGAGGACTCCCCGTCATTCCTATATGACAGTGCTGCAGTTTGGCTCGCTGAAAAAAAGGTACACAAGCGAGTAATTTTGAAACATCAAGATAAATGAAATCAAGAAAAAAAGCCAAAATTAATGAGCAGTGAGTGAGCATTTGACGCAGTGGGCACAATAGGTTTGTAGTCCACAGAACCATGTTGTCCTGTTGCTATTTCCTGTTTAGCCTCACTGCCTTGTTTTCGAATCAAAATGGCAGCGGGCTGAATAAGGCGTATACTTTCCGTACACACTGTAGGCCCAGATGAAGCTTAGCCTGAGGTTGTCCTGTGATGTTCAGCATGTTTAACACTGCTTTATGTGTCCCCAGCTGATTGGCAGGCCTTTCATCCCTCCGTACTGGTCTCTGGGCTTCCAGATCTCTCGCTGGGACTACGGCAGCCTGGAGGAGGTGAAGAAAGTCGTGGACAGAAATCGTCAGGCTGGCCTTCCGTATGTAAGTGCCAGGAACAGAAGGAGGGCCCTCGCTTTGTTCTACAAAACTTGATTCCACTCAGTACTTCAAAGCCACAATTAAGAGCATGGAACAAAGACTACTGATTCATGAATAATGACTCCACATATGTGCATTTCACCTATACACACAGTTAGAAGCGTTTAGCACCTTATGGTGAGGCTCTAATTGCAGAAAGACGGACCGAAGCTCAATGTTTGATGTAATTTGAACAAAGAGGACATTAGCATGTCAGGATATTGCATCTCCGCCTGATTAGCATTAGAAAATTACTGGCAGGAGAATCTCACCATCTGCTGATGGTTGATGGAAGTCAAGCCTTCCAGAAAAATCAAAACAGACAACAGTGAGTCTACAATGTCAGCATGCAAAAGAGGCATTTGCCTTCGTAAAGGCTGAAGGTGCTGATGCTAAAGGACGAGACTGCAATGTTGTGGTGAAACATGAACGTTAACAAGCTGTTTGGATTCCAAGAGTTGGTTTTCATAGCCACGCCATAGAAAAAACATTCCTTTGTTCCTTAAACAACCTTTCACTAATTAGTTCTTGAGAGAATCATTATTTCCTTAGCCTAAAGAACATTCTAAGAAAATGTTACATTTGCAATGGAAGGTTAAAGGGTTTTTATGGAACCATCAATGCCAAACTTTATTATTCTTAAGAGTGCAACTTCCATAATTAGATGGATGGGATATTCAATGAGAGCTAACTTTGATTTCATGTTGATTTTGTCAGCTGACTCAAGCTCAATCTGCACTATTTTGTGTTCCAGGATGTTCAGTACACTGATATTGACTACATGGAGAACAAAAAGATCTTCACCTATGATATGGATACATTTGCAGAGCTGCCTCAGTTTGCTGACTACATGCATGATAAAGGGCAGAAATACATTGTCATATTGGTGAGTCATTGATATTTATTTATGGTGAGTTTTTAGGTTTTACAGGTTAGTCCTGGATTTTGGACAAATTTGGAGTCATACATTTCCATTCTGAATTTCAGTCAAACACCTCAATTTTTTTTCTTCTTCGTAGGATCCTGCGGTATCCACAGGTAAACGGATAAACGGACCCTATGAAGCACTTGAGAGGGGACATGCAGCTAAGGCTTGGGTCACTGAACCAGATGGAGAAACACCTCTACTGGGAGAGGTAAAATATTCCAGATTATGGCGTTATGTTGGTTAATTATCTATATATATATATATATATATTTTTTTTTTTTTTTTTTGTGGATA
>JAUYWG010000018.1:1582675-1593797 GCA_034779775.1 Enteromius afrohamiltoni | reverse complement strand
ATTTACCTTGTTCTCTGTGATTTCTTGCACAGATAGGCAGAAGATAACACAACTGTTATTTTTTCAATATGTCATTGAAAGCTAGTTCACATTTTATTTGTTACAGTAGTTAAATTGCCTGTACAATGTAGTTGTCATTCCTGTAAATTGAGTGTTGCCATGTGCACGTTGTAACTCAACTCAGTTCTATAATTTACAATAGACAACCACAACCACATTCTACAACAACATGAATTTAAATTCAGGTTAAAAATTCAGCATTTACATAAATTCTGTGCTGAGTGTACGGAACCAAAGTTTACAACTAACATTTAATGATGGAGTAAATTAAGTAAATATTGTAGTGGGAGAAATCACAAGGTTCATCTGGACTCATTAGTGTTTCCAGATCTTACTAAAAACAGCAACAGGAGCCAACAGGAGTCAAGCCCAACCTCAAAGATGCTTAATAAATATTGCTTGTAATAAATGGACATGGCAACATGTCAAGAGTGCACTCTGCAAAGCAACATTCCGAACATGAAGAAAACATGACAGATCTGTCAAAGGTGGTTTAGTTAAAAACGGTGTAATATTCATGGACTCAAAAATAGTAGACGTCTAATGTGCAAGACTGCAAAACATTGCTGTGGTTACAACAGTCTCAGTCACTGCAATTTTTTAAAGTGAGTTTTGTTCCATATGTAAGCCCATAATAAGTTATACTCTTATAGTAATGTGATTCTAGTAATTGCAATTGTACACATCGCGCAGTTTGCCACACAGATTTGAATAGGCGGTTATAATAAATCAGGAGGTGTGCTAAAGATCTAAGCTGGTATTTGTGAGTCCAGGTGTGAAGTAAATTAATATTTATTAGATAAAGTAATATTTCACACAGAATTTATTCATACACAAAAGAAAGCTCTGTCTATAGGCTCTGCCTCGGTAGGTTTGTGTCAAACCATTCGTAAGTATGGCTGTTTGATGAAGAGAAAGATATAATGTATAATAATAATAATGTAGTAATAATAATGTAGTAGAAATAATAAACTTATAGAGGCAGAGGACTCTTATTATGTTTTATGTTTTAATGTTTGGCTGACCAATCAGTGGAGAGGGGCGTTTCACTCTGCCCAAGTGTAGAGATCCGACATTGAAGTGGTTTACTCGTTTTCTGTCCCTGAATGAAAAAAATGAAAAATTAAGCCGAGTTCCGAATTGGAACAAATGAAAAACAAAAAATGATCTGGGTTTTTTTCGGTTTCCATTTCTTAGTTTGATTATAAATACATGTGTATCATTCTTTTGTCATTTGTACGTGAATTCAGAAATGCAGTAAAAAATAACTTGGTTAGTAATTTATAGCAAATTACTGTTGTGTGGCAAAATGTGCCTGTTTCTGTGCAGGCCAGGTTTTTGGTTTTCCCTTGAACTTTTCTTCTGGACAGAAGATGGCGAGCCACCCGTTTTGAACACTTGTGATCTGAACCCAACAGAACTTTGCTCCTTGTGAATTGGAACCGCTAATCTGAGCTCAGCAACGTGAACTGAATGGACAGAACGGGTGATCCCTAATTCATCAATCGATACACATACACTGATAACACACACACACACACACACACACTTGTTTATTGTATTGAAATTTATTTACGTTCTCCTCTATGTATTTATCTCCTTTTTTGATTTCAAAGTTTTCTGAGGTTAATTGGGCAACTGGGGTTACAAATGACTGTAGATCTCATGCTCAAATGAACCTGGTGTGTAGTGACCTCTAAAGAGTTACAGTACATACAGTACACACACAAAACAGACATTTTGTGCATTTTCTCCAGGATTATAATGCAGCTGTCACTCCTAAAACATTGCAGTGTGTATTTAGCTAATATGTGTATCTAATAGCTTGACGAAATGTAAAAGTGTCACTTATTTGGTGACAATAAAGCTAAAGTCTGAGACCTCGAACATAAGTAATTGACATTTTTCATTGAGGATGTCTAATGCATTTTATCAAGGAATTTAGATTTTAGGAGAATAAAGATCTGGAAATCATGAAGCATCACGCTTAAATGTTAAGTATGTTTTCTCTCTTGACACTAAAAGATGATGAATGAATGATGAGAAATAAAGATAGAATAGAATGTTTAAGATAACCAGTCAGTTATGGAGTGAGTGGTTAGTCGCTGCAGAGACTCTGTTCGTCTCTAGAGTCTGCATTCTCCCAAAACTCATTAAAACTTATCAAATATCTACCGACTACCTTCTCCTGCCCACCAGTTATAGGGTTAGTAATGTAAACTAAAACTACAGTAATTTACTACAGTCTTCCTCATGAAACTCAAAAATTAATTTTCATGTTCACTGATCAATTCCCACTTGACTTTGCTTTTTAAGTGCATTTAAAAAAAATATATAATAATGTTGCTTGACTTTGATTGAAATACTTAAGAATATGTTATGTTAGTTTTAACAGATTACTTAATTATAGTTAAGGAGATGAAAAAATACACAAAAATGTAATTGACATATACAAAATGAACATTGTCCATGAACTGAAATTGCAACAACTAACATCAGTTCTTTTCATACTGAAGCTAAATATTAATATAAGCCTGAAAGATCAAACTTAATTAAAAAGGTGAAACTATAATAGCCTTGGCTCAATGGCTCTCTCACGGTGAGATGAGGAGACGCAGGTATTATGGAGGAATGTCATAGATTTGAGGCTATTCAGAGCACAGATTCTCAAGGTCTTTATTCTGCAGTCATCAGCAGTCAGCGTGACACCGTTACCTTTTGCATAGGTCATTCATAATTCTCTCTGCCACAAACAGGAAGCTAGATTAGCATCACAGTCACCTCCATACCACAGTAATGGGGAAAATCATCAATCAAGTGTTGTACTGCTGCTGTCAGCCTGTATGTCTATGTAGTCTGTGGCATGTACAGTAGCATATATAAGGCATATACATATAACACAGCATGTCACCTGTCTAAACTAAAGTAATAATTCCCATCAAAAATGTAGATGTGATAGTTTCTTCATCGGATTTGGAGAAATTTAGCATTATGTCACTTGCTTACCAATAAATCCTCTACAGTGAATGGGTGCCATCAGAATGAGAGTCTAAACAGCTGATTAAAGCATCACAATAATACACAGGTAATGCACACCACTACACTACATCAGTATCTTGTGAAAAGTAAAAAGCAGCAAGTTTGTGAGAAACAAATCTATCATTAAGGTGTTGTTAACTTTAAACTTATTTGTTTAGGACTGTATTGAACTCTTTTTTTGTTTAAATGTGCTTGATCTGTGGATGTTTCTTAATTTTTAACTGGAGAAAGCAATAGAGGACTCTTTTTAGCCAGAAACAACAGTATTGCCTTGATGATTAAGAATGTGTTTCTTACAAATGTGCAGCTTTCGGCTTCAATGGACATAAATTTATGGACTGGAGTGGTGTGGATTACTTCTGGATCATGGTCATGTTTTTATCAGCTGTTTGGACTTGGCACCCATTTACTGCAGAGGATCAACTGGTGAGCAAGTGATGGAATACTAAATAATGTTTTTTTTTGTTTTTTTTTGGGTGAAATATTCCTTTAAAGTGACCACGTGTGTTTTACTATTTAAATAGATGGAAAGTTAATACAGGTTTGAGGGGTTTTTTATCCGTAAATGCAGGTGGATAATGAGTAAAATAATGAACATTAAAAACATAATGAAATGAATAATATACTACAATTTCATATACATTTCTGTATGAATTTAATAAGTATTATAATTAGGGCTTATAGTTGAGCTAAAATGCTCATTTGTAATCAGTAGTTGGATCAAAGTCTAATTATGTTAATTCTGCAAATCATTCCTTTTACAACAAACAGATTATAATAGAATTAACAGAATTTTCATTTCAAAATAAACTGCCCCTTTAAGGAGGAACATGACACTTTTTTTCCAGTTTAGAAAACCATTAATGCTCCATTGCATGCTTTCTCTTTTCTCTCCATCTCACCCTTTTCTTTCTCTCTTTCCCTCATTTGCTCACCCTCTTTTTGGCTCACTTTGATGAAGCCTCATCAAAGCTGAAAACGATTCGTCTTTCTAAATTAGATTAAGCACACTTCACCATGCACACTTCATACGAGACGTGCCCTTTTCCCGACAGCACACGTCTGAGAAAGAACACAGTTAACAGGAGAGAGTTTTAAGTGCTATGCGTCAGATCAAACGGCGGCAGGAAGTGTGATTAAGCCCAGCAGGAAGCAGCAGGCATAGATCATGTGAACGCTGCCCTTTCCTGTGCTCACACAGGCATGTGTGTATTAATGGCCTCGGCTTGAATTTAGACGCCCAGAAGAAAGGGCGCACATGTAACCGCATATCTTCTCTGGCCTAAGTGAAAGATCCATCAGATGCACAATGGATTCCTCACCGTCTCTGCCCTTTCTGTGGTCAAGAGGATGGAAGAGGTGAGGGATGGATGAACGAAGAATAATGATAAACTTGTGGAGGAAGCTCTTGAAACATCCTAGAGGATAATGTGCCTGGGTGAATCTCACAAAAAAGTCGAAGCAGCAGGGTGCTCACCCTATGGTCTGTGTGGGTCCTAATGCCACAGTATAGTGACGGGGACACTATACTGTCAAAAGTATACCGTTTTTTCAGATGAGACATTAAACTGAGGTCCTGACTCTTTGTGGTTATTAAAAATCCCATGATACTCGCTGTAAAGAGTAGGGGTTAAACCCCCGGTTTCAAATTGTCTATCATGGCCTCCCAATAATCCCCATCCATTGATTGGCTGTATCTCTCTCTCCTCTCCACCTATAGCTGGTGTGTGGTGAGTTGTCCTGTGGCAGCCGTCGCATCATCCAAGTGGATGCTGCACACTGGTGGTTGAGGAGAGACCCCCCTCCCCCTCATGATTGTAAAGCGCTTTGGGTGTATGGCAATACATAATAAAGCACTATATAAATTATTCATTTATAGCCTTTTTGTATCACTGTACAACTTAATTTCAGATGTAACATTCATTATTGTGAAAATATCCAAATCTCAAGAAAATCACATACAAACTAAGGGTGTAACGGTTCACAAAAATCACGGTTCGGTTCGGTTCATGTTTTCGATACAGCAAAAATAAAATAAAAAGAGTATGATCTTGTTCTGCTTTTGTTTTTTTGTTTTTTTTCATTTTCATTTACTTTGAACAACAATGGAGCTATGCTTCAGATTTCTTCTGGGGTTTCTTCTTAGCAGCAAATAAAACAAAACCTCTTTTATAACCAAAACCAAATGCTCCTTATAAAAAATCTAATCAGAAAGATGAGAGTGTCCACATTTTCTTCAGACAGCACAGATCATGTCTTCTACACACGGGCCGCTGTTGTGCTTCAGCTAAAGAAGGTCACAATCTTTCTGTTCTTTGCTAGGAGAGCTCAATAACATTTCGCATTTTCTTAAATCCCACATTAAAATCCACGGCTATAATGTATCAATCGATTGTTTTGCCCTGTTTGGGTGGGAGGGGCACTCAGCACGTTGCCTGTCCCGTCATTTGCACTGCCTTGTTGAGCGTAGCACTGAAAACATTATATTTTAAACACTTTATTCTCTTTATTTTTCTTTTCCAAATTTAAAAGTATTAGTCTGAATCTGTAATACGCATACGCATAGCATGTTTATTTCAGCTGTGTTAAAGGCATATCTTGTAAGCAGTGTATAAACACACAAGGATCTAAAGATCTATTTTATTTTTTTATATACATTTTGGGTGGCCCCCCACACCTTCCACACTGTGATGATGGCAAGAAATTTGATTTGAATTTGAATCAGATGATTAATTTAAAAATATATATTAATGCAACATTTGTTTTTCTTTGTCCGCAGTTAAATATGCGAGACAGCACTACTAACTTTGACAGTCATGCATAAAGACACAATGGAAAATATATTAAAAAAAATAACATGAGGGTATTATATTAAACATATGCCTTTTTGAATTTTTTGGGCAGGATTTTTGAAAATGATCTTTCATGCAGTGTGTAACACAGCTCTAAGTAAATGAAAACATCCTGCAAAGTTTTAAATCTGAAAGTGCACCGTGTATAAAGTTGTCTCTCAAAAGAAAGTCGACTCTAAATCATTGAAATGAGTCATTTTTAAAACAAGTCCCAAGCCATTTCATGTGTTTCTTGACCTTGTATGCATGTCAACCGGTTGTTTGGGACTCCCAAAACCAAAAATGAACCTTTTATAACCTATGAAATTTATTGACTATGCAGACATACTTATAAGTGAAAACCACTTACTCACACTTTTATCATTCCACGGATATGATTAGAATATCCAAAGCTGTCAAGCTCTGAAAATGACAAATAAGTTCCATAAAAATCTCTTTCTTGGGAGTAAGACCAGGTCATGTTTTTGACAGGTTTCTAGAAGAGAAAAAAAAGCATGCACGCACACACACACACACACACACATTTTCCTTTTTCAGAGCTGTGCGGTCAAAGAAAAGTGTAGGAGCTCATGGAGAGAGAGAGACTTTGGGTAAGAAGGTAATACAAAGAGAGGGCAACATCCATCATACTCAGGTGAGCAGCTAGTGAGATGGAGAGAGAGGGAAGAAAAAGAGACTAGAATAAAGCCACAAAAGCCCAGCAGGACCCTCAGCTCACACGCTTCTCTTTATCTGTTCAGTTTAGTTGTGGAGCTTACCATGGGAGAGTTGTTTCCATTGCTCCATTTTTTACTGTCATTCCTTGACTCTCGATGGCTTCTTTCTGCTTCTCTCTGAGGCTCTGTGGACATGTGTTCGATGGAAGTCCAAGCCACCTAAAGCTGAGAAAACATTACAATAACATGAAAGCAATTACTCAACTATTTGTTTTTACTGTTTTTTTTGTTTGTTTTTTTTTTTTTTACTTCTGCTTCGGTGGTCTGTAGAGTTGTCTGTCTGTGGACAATGTTTTGATGAGAACAGATGGCTAAAATTTAGGCTTGGATGTGAACCCAGTCCACAATGTAGTAACACTAACAGCTCTAGCTACACTTTACAACTCCACATTTGCATAATTAATAGCATTTGTAGCTTGCATAAGCTTTTATGATCTTAGACAAGGCGGTGTTGGATGGTCCGCTGTAGAATTCAGAGAAATGTTTAAAAAGATGCATATTTGCATACAATTTTTTTATTTATTTTTATTTTTTTTGTAAAAGGCACATCACACAATATATCTGAATTAAGGTTTGTATGTGTAATATTACTCAAGTATAGGGTTAAAATAAAGATTTGCATAACAGAAAGTTAACATTTTCCAATAAGATTTTTTCTTTATTATGATATTTTAGATGTTATTAATGAATGTAAAAATTATAACGATGAATAATATTTTTGAAAATCTCATATGCTTGCATTTGATCAAAAACAAAATAGAAACTGTAATATTGTGAATATATATTTAAAACCAAGTATTAAAATATAGTTTAAATGTATGCCTGTAATTGCGAAGCTGAATTTTGAGAATCATTTCTCAAGTCTTCACAGTCACCTTCATAAGTCCTTTATTTTTCCTGTTTTGATTTTGTGGTCATGAAAAGTTTTATTTTAATAAGCATTAACATTATTATCAGTTATGCTTCTTGATATTATACTTATTATATATACATATATATACATATTTAGTGTATATATGTGTCATATTATGTATAATATATATGGGTAGTTGACAAATAAAAATTGGACTACTGTATGCCCTTAAATAAAAAATAAAATAGACAAAACTGTGAAGCAAACAGACAACGTTACAAAACCACTCAAAAACACTGCTGAATCTCAGTGTTGAATCTCCTGAAATTCTATTTTGGACAGAATCACTTTCTTGAAACCCAACTGTGACATGTGACCTTCCTGTGATGTGGCCACAACATGCTAGTCTCTCTCCTCATTGGTGATGGCATGCTTGTGCGGATCCTATTAGCTCCAGTAGTAAATCAATTTGAGTGTGAATCCGGGGAGAGAACAGCAGCCGAGTGAAGGGGAGGACGCCGGCGTGCATGTTTATGTGGTTGTGGATGCAGATAAGACAGCGGGCAGCGTATCAAACAGTGTGTGTGAAGAGGCTCAATGTGTCTGGAAGGTGAATACAGCTCACCCTCTCTGGAAGAGAATTACCTCCGCTGTGGGGAGCACTTCTGGCGTGTGGACCCATTGCTCAGAGGTCACATGTTCATAGCTCAGGACATGTAATGGAGTTCTAGCTTGTGATGAACTTATCAGACCTTGGAAAAATAAGATTACAAATTAGATTGTACAAGCAAAAGTCACGTTGATGACATTAAAATGGTGGGATTGGTTGCCAGGACACTGCAAGTTGGTAGATAATATATTCTGAAATATTTTAAGCACTGCTGTGTTAGGGTTGGGTACTGAAACCAGGTACCATTATAGCACCGGTACCTAAGTAACCTGTATGTAACGAACCGGATCAAAATGCAGATTTCGATGCCTCATTTCGGTTCCGTGCCTAAATGACAAACCCAATAAATCTATGGCATTAATAAGCGAGCGTACCACTGATGCTGGCGTGCGCAGTAAATCAATTCCACGAGAGGAAAAGCGAACTCATTTCAAACCCCCGCGTGCGCATGATGTGTCATCTGCCCGTGATTATTCTTGCATTTGATCTTCTCTCACCTGCTGACGCGAACATGCTTATTTTTGTCAGTCGTGTCAGTATTGGATGCCTGTTATAAGATGATTTATTCACTTGACTTGAGACACGGCATTGGATCATACGTTAGTTATTGTTTCATAAGCTTAGTTTATTGATTCATTAATGATTTTGTCTTTATTTAATGTAATGCAATGTATTGTTTATAGAGTAAATCTTTTTCAGATACTTTATGAATAGACTTTATAACCCTTACATGCAATTTAATTATAAATCATTCAAGTAAACAGTTGTACAGCTTTATATTATTTGCATATTGAAATGAATAGTTCTGTATCCCTCTGTGTTGTTTTTATTAGTTCTATTTGGTTGATAACCGCGAAAGAGTTGCCGCGAAAGGTCTTCTCTGGGCAATCTGGGAGAAAAAGAGCAATTTTCCCACGGTTTGGAAAGGTGTTCTCTGGAATAACACTAAATAATTTAAATATCTTTCTACTATTTTCCTCAGACACATTCCTGGTAATTAGGTTACTTTTGCTGATGCTGTGACAAGCTTTAGTCTATTGCGAGTATTTGAACGCAGAACTCTTCAGCTGCACTGACGGCACACTCTCTGTAGTTATTTTGATGAGAGTGACTCCAAAGTAATGCAGGAGTCATGTAACGCATTACAGTTTTGAATCAGTAATATTGTAATGTAAGGCATTACTTTTAAATAACAGTAACAAGTAATATATAATGTATTACAGTTTGGAAGTAACTTGCACAACACTGGTGGTTGATGTGATCTCCCTGGCTTATTTATACCAGGGAGAGCCATGCCCCTTAGGACTGAGAGCCCACTTCACTCAGAGTGTTGCTTCCTCCTACACGTTGGCTTACGGCGCCTTGCTAGCAGATATCTGTAGGGTTGCTGGCTGGGTGACACCCAGCACCTTCACAAGGTTTTACGACCTCCACACAGAGGCTGTGTCCTACCGTGTCTTCGCCCAGTAGGTTGTTGCTACAAATCTCAATATTCCACAGTAACGGTAACGGGGCCATTCCCATATGTAAAGTCAAGGTGATTCGACTGAAGGGTTCTTCTAGCTAGATTCTAGCTCATTCTAAATAGTATGAATAAAGCTATATTATCATCTCAATACCAAAGTAACATTTTTATATGATGGTTTGTTTTCTTTTAAATTTTAGTTTCAGAAATAACACTGAAATTATCAGCTTCTTATTCTGAAGAAAACAGTCTACATTTACTGTAATCTCTATTTAAATTCACTACCAGATAAAAGATAATAGAGATAATAAATAGATCTTAGTTTGCTTTTTCTGGCTCTCAATGAGCCCATAGAAATATGCATTTCAAAATACAAATGTATTTTTATTGGTTTCTATAATCTATTACCACTGTATAACCTTAAACAATCAATCCCCTTGTCTTTAACACATCAAAACAACTCCTCTGTTTCTTTCTCTGCCTCTCTCTCCTGAAATCTTGCTGCTACTTATTTAATCATTTCTTCCTTAGCTGTGGTGCCCTTGTGTCACATAAATGTCTTTCCTCTGATGCCACTGGAGTTCATTTCACCCCTGACCATGAGAAGATATGTTCATACAAGTTTTGCCCCTCTTTCCTTCTGTCTGGAGTTCCCCTTAAGCCCTCGCTGTTGTGTCGCACACGGGAGGCACATTTAGCCAGCTTGAGCGAGAGTCTACCACAGCACCTAACTGGTTGTTAGGGAATGTAATGAGAAATGCCAGCGTTCACCAGAAAGATGGAGTGCAGCAGCTTGTGCCTGTGAGGTTGGTCTGTTACGACCCAGTTTATGGTGGTACAGCTGATGGCAGCTTAGTCACACCACCACAGAGGGGCTTCCTGGTGCTACTGTACACATTTATTACTTTCACACCTGTAAAAAAAAAAAAAGAAAGAACAGAATGCAATGCATGATGCATCACTTCTCTGGTCTTTTAAATACAAAGGTTAACATGAAGCTGCACTCGCAACCCATTATTAATATGATGTACTTTAGAGTGAAACACGTACGATGGTTGATTGTATCCATTGAAAAATCAATTGGTAGATGTCCCAAAGTGAGGGAGATTTTTGGATGGGAAAGGTTGGAAAAAAGACAGGCTGGTGATGTTGGCCACAGAAAAAAATATAGTTGCAGAGGCATATCAAGTTATATTTAAAAAAAAAAAAAAATACCAAGAATTTCTTTAGAATAAAAGGCTGTTGATGAATTAAAATATGATGTTAATAGGGTCAATTTGAATTCCATGTTAACTTGTCTGTATATGTAAATGTAAAATATGTCTGTATGTAAAAACAATAAATAAAATCAATTTCATTTAATTTAAATTCATTTAAAAATCTATTTATTCAAAGCTATATATATGAACATTTTGCTGGAGTAACAAAAATAAGACAAGAAAGAAAGAAAGAAAGAAAGAAAGAAAG